>JAOSBN010000006.1:7755381-7783993 GCA_027563595.1 Erythroxylum suave | reverse complement strand
TATTTCAATTAATTTCATTATATGTATTGCAATTTTACTTAACTAAAATAATAACTTATCTAATACGTGTTTTCACAGATAAAGCTCAATATCACTGACATTGACACACCTAAGGTTTCAAGCAGTGTTAGTTCACTATTGAAACAAAAGGTGAAAGATCATCGATATTGACTTCATAAATATTATCAATCTTTCCTTTCCGATGAAGAGGCAAGGAGACATGCTCCAGAACGGGAGACTGAAGAAAATTGGAATAAATTGTGTGATTATTGGGCTTTAGCGAAGGTTCAGGTTTGTTTTTTTTCCTCTTCATATTTCCTTTCATTAATTATGTTTATACATCTCATAACTACTTCTATTAATTTAGGAAAAGTGTTCTAAAGCCAAGGACAACAGAGCCTTAATGAAGAGGCCTCATAACACCAGTTCCAGATCATTTGTCGTTGTCCGACAAGAATTAGTTAAGTGTAACGTTTTCAATTTATTATTCTACTTTTAATACAATAAATTCTAATTGGTTATAATTTTTTTAATTCATTTTATAGAGTCAAACACAATTTCAAGGGAAAGAGTGTGATAAAATCACACTATACAAGCACACACACTAAAGGAAGGTCAAGGCTGGATGTCTGAAAAGGTACAAAGTAATTATGTAAGTACAAATAAATTAATATTATAATTTATTTTTCTATGTAATAGTAAGTAATTATTTTTTAGTTAACCTGATTTTCTACTTTAAATTGTAGCAAGATGTAGGAGTTGTTGCTGAAGTCATTGGCTGAGGGGAATCAGCCCAATGTCGATGACATTTACATCAATGTCCTTGGTACACAATCGGGCTATATCAAAAGTCTTGATATAACCCTAAGTCTGTTGGTATCTCTTCGTCACGACCAGCATTGTTGATGACACTTCAAAAGGAGAACAAGACATTGGAAACTAATTTAGATTATAATATTAAAAAAGATAACGAGC
This sequence comes from Erythroxylum suave, assembly GCA_027563595.1. Lineage (NCBI taxonomy): Eukaryota > Viridiplantae > Streptophyta > Magnoliopsida > Malpighiales > Erythroxylaceae > Erythroxylum > Erythroxylum suave. The sequence continues at coordinate 7,783,018 of JAOSBN010000006.1, read as the reverse complement.
TTACAAAATTGGTTAAACAAATAGTAGGTTCCGCATATATTAATGGTACTGACTCAGATGAAGACTCTTAGTTTATAAATGATGTGTAAATATTTTATTGTTAAAAATGCATTCCATTTTATATGTTTCTTTTATTTCAATTTATTATTATTTAAAAAATTTGTCACTAACATTAATTATAAAATGAATACTTTTAATATTTCATAATGCCTTAAAAATTGTAATAAATTCAAAATAAATTCATTTTTAACAATTATAATAATTATTAAATTCAAAATTAAATTTTGTCACTAAATAATATTAGCTACCGAAACAAGTTCGTCACAAAAAGACTTAAAAATTGTAATAAATTAAAATAAATTCATTTAAACAATTATAATAATTATTAAATTCAAAATTAAATTTTGTGACTAAATAATATTAGCTACCATAAAATTTCGTCACAAAAGGTCATTAGCTACGTATATAGAATGTCGCTAAAAACGTTTCGCTACAACGAAATATTAGTTGCTAAAACTAATTTGCTACTAAAACAAAATTGTCACAAAAATCTATTAGCTACAAAAAGCTAATTCGTCACAAATAAATTTTATCTACGTTTCTAAAAACATTTCCCTATAATAATAACTTAGTAGCTAAAACTATTCTGCTACTAAAACAAAATCGTCATTAAAAATAATTATGTACTAATAGGATTTAGTAGGAAAAAAGTTTTATCTACGAAATATAAACGTCGCACAAAACTATGTACGACGTTCTTGGCTATCGTTACTTGTATTTTTTACCTATGAATTATTTGTGACGAAAACACTTTTTCACGATTTCGAAAAAACATCGCAAATATTGTTTTGCTACCATGATTTAGCGACGATTTGGGCAACGCTATTTTTTCGTCACAAATTAGTATTCGAAACGCTTTGTTATTCTTTTGTGACGTTTAATTACATTGCTAAATGTCCTGTATGTTTTAGTGAAGATAGGTTTAGCTTTAATCTTTTACAAAGTTATCGTTCATCTTCTTATCTTCAGATGGTTTCAATTTTTTTAATTGAATAACAGTGAAGAAAGTTGCACTATTTATTTCGCAAATTCATCACCTGCAATATTAATGAACTTTTACATAGTAAAATATAATAAAATTGATATAAAACATATTGCAAAAGTGCCAAATACCAATTAATTGAACTTCAAATATATTTTAATATTAGTTAGTTACTTAATTAAAAATAAATAAAAATCTTTAATTAATTATATTTCAAATATAAAATTAGCTGATTGAGCATAAAATATAAGCCAACATAAACACAACTATAGCACCCAGCTTTATATTTTCAAAATAAAAGAATTATATTTTTTATAAATGAAAATTTGCAGTTGTTATTTTTTAAATATATATTAAATAAATTCCCGAATACAATTCAAGAGTTATATATTTTTAAATAAATTATTTAATAAGTTTAAAATAGGTCTATATTGCACCTTAATCTCTCTCCTTTAGTATGATGTAACCCCTGTGGCATGATTCTCGGTAATGCAGCTTACCAGTGTAAACGCCGTTACTTAATTATTCACTCTTTCACGTCTGAAAAGGGGGATAATTGTTGTGAACAACTGTATGATCATCTCTCATCATCGCACCAGGGTCATGCCAATAAGGTCACTAGCAGAGTCACCCTATAGACCAAGGCAAAGCATTTTATATGTGGAGTTCTATTCTAGTTGTGGTCTCCAACATTAAACTTAACCAAATTCCAACTTCAACTTTCATCCCCTATAATACGTAGTCATTTTATGAGATTATGTCAATATCACACCAACAATCTAAATCTAGTCATTGTCCTCTAACAGAAAAAAAAAAACCTCATTCTTAATTTTTTAATTTGATTACTTTAAAAAGTTAAATTTAATATATATTTTAACAAAATAAAAATTCAAAATCAATACAAACTTAATTTAATTTATTAATAATAAACTCGAGATTTATGATTAAATTCCTAAAGAAGTTACAGAAATTAAATTCAGAGACTCTATCAGTAAAAATACTATTTTGGAGACTTTTGACCAACTCATGGACATTATTCTACACGTAATTGAGGGTTCAATCTTGACCGGAGGCATCAAATGTAAAAAGTTTTTGATGACTTCACTTTCATGATGTTTGTAATATAGCATGAGATATTGACAAAATTACAAGAACACCCCCTACACCACATATTCTAATTCCGCCGGTAGAAAAGGAATGAAAGAGAACTAAAAATGCGGGTGACGTGGACAGGTGGGGTTAGGAAGGAGCACCCGTGGTCTTTGGGTTGGGGACTTGACCGCCCGAAGTTTCCGTTACAAGAATGCATTTGCTTGTTACTTGTTGGCTTTACCCAAGCCGAACGAACCCAACCATTATAGGCTATTTCGAGTCCAAATCAAACAAATTTATAAAAGACGAGTTATTTTATTTTCTCATCCTTAAACTTGCCACGTTCTCTTTTCTTTCTAACCAAGGTACATTCTCGATTCTGTTTTGGATTGTCAGGTGTGAGGTTCTTTTTATATTTATTTGAGAGTTTCGATCATTGCGAGTACTGCTTGCGGGGAATGGCGGTTGTTTGGCTGATCATAAGGAGCGAGACATGATTTTCTGATCTGGTGGATACGAGGATGACGGCGAACAAGAACACCGATTCTTCTCAGGTACGTACATTTCGCTTTGCATTGCGATTTTCTTGTCAATGTGTAGTGATCACGTCTAGACTTGTGTATGATTTTGATATTCATGTTGTTTGTTTGTTCTTTGTAGGGAGATGGTGGCGGCGGCCCTACGCCTCCGACACCGTCGTGGCAGGCCGATCAGCCGCACCCTCGTAATAACAATACAGTAACTAATATCTCTCTTTTTCTTTCACTATTCATCTCTTCTGTTTTTACTATCTTTTTATTGATGCATTGTAACCGCCAAAAGTCACAGTCACCAACCATTGATCGAGTCGTTTCAGAATAATCTTCCGTTATCTTTTAAACTTTAGTAAATTTGTACAGAATGTGCTAGTTCTTGTGGCGACATAAATACACGTGAAATGAAACAGTACGGGATTATCTATTATTTTTGTCGTAGTTACAGGACAGAAGCGAAATCTATAGTTATTGGAGGCTATTGATGTGTAGAACCGCTATATCGTCTGCTTTTATTAAGTTTGACTATGATTTTCAAGGTTAATTGCTTCACGTGGTTTCTGTTGTTCCTTATATCAATTGGTAGTTTCTTGTCATTTGTTGCCTGATCGACTATAATCTGCCTCGCAGGTTTTGAAAAGTGGACCTCTTTTCTTATCATCCAAAGGTGTGTTTTCATTATTATGGTTTTTTTTTTTTCCTTACGGTGAACGATTTGTTGCAAGAAAATGAATGCATAAGCCTTGAATGCCCTTGCATCGGAGTTTTTTTGTTTGTTTGTGGCAATGATAAAGCCATTGTTAAGTCACTTTTTAGAATCAGTAGTTAGTTGGTATAAAGTAATTCTTTGTTTTTTTTTTTTTAATGTAGGGATTGGATGGACATCATGGAAAAAGAGGTGGTTTATTTTGACACGAACTTCACTTGTTTTCTTCAGAGGTGACCCGGTATGTAACATAAAGTATTTATGCAGCGGATGATCAACTTTTCTTATGTGATTAATATATTAATTTTTTAAGACTGCTATTCTTTGCGAATCATTGAGGTTTTACAAGCTGTTATTGATTAATTTTCTCAGAATGTTGCTCCTCAAAAGGGGAGTGAAGTAAATTTAACTCTTGGTGGCATTGACCTCAACAATTCAGGCAGGTTGGCTTTCTTTTTCAGATTCGACATTTATAATTTCTAACTCTATTTTCATGGTTGGCGCTGTCTTGGAGTTTGTACTACTTTACTAACTTTACGATGTCTTTGAATAATCTCTAGTGTTGTAGTCAAAGCAGATAAGAAACTCTTGACTGTTCTCTTTCCTGATGGCCGTGATGGAAGAGCTTTCACTCTTAAGGTGTTTCTTTATTTCTTCCCTCCAATATGTTCCTTCTGATATTGTGCTTGGCATCATAGTTGCTTAAGCTCTGTAGACTGTTCTAAAGTTGCAAAAGGAATGGACCAAAAGATAATTCATTTGGCTTGACCTTGATGTAGGTCAAGTTAATGCATCACTTGACACAAGACTTGAACTTGAGTCGGTTAGATCCTTACAAGCTAGATTTTATGTAGTTATCTTGCATGAATTTGCTTTATGAAGTGGTTATCTTCCAAGTACGAAAATTACTACAACAAAACAAAAGAAATTAGAGGGTTGAGACAGTCTGAAGATGAGCTTTTACATTCTGATTTCATTTCTTCGTGTCTGAGCTCCTAAGTTCTCAGGCTTTGCTCATTGAATTAAGAAAATTAGATATTGTGATTTGAGTGTGTTTCATCGTGATCCAAGTAAGGAGGCTTGTTTAGATATTTGAGAAAGTTGCGTTTTCCAAATGGGAAAAGTCTAGGGAGAAACAAACTGAAAACTGCTATGTTAAAAACCCATGCGTAAAAATTTACTAATGTTTTTCTTGATGTTGGATTACTTTCTCAGTCTAATGCAATACTCTTGTTGACAGGCTGAAACTATGGAAGATTTGTACGAGTGGAAAACTGCACTTGAGAATGCTCTCGCACAGGCACCAAATACTGCAATTGTGATGGGGCAAAATGGTATCTTAAAAAATGAGCAGATTGATGGGACTGATGGTTCAACTGAAAAGTGTATGTTAATATGTACTTTTTTCTTTGACACCCACGTTTGTAAGTATGTGATGGAGTATTCATATGCGAGTTTCTGTATAACCTCAGGGAAAAAACACTAATTTATTTTATGGTCATTTAGATACTACGAGTAATCAGCGGTGAAGATGCCTAGGTGACTATTGGTGAAATCTGTATAAGCAACTATAATTTTTGCATGAAAACAACAAATGGTTTTCTTGTTACTTTTCTGGGTCCTGTATTTTCAATTCCTTTTTTCTGACTTTCCTCAAATCATAACATGAAAATTGCTTTCTTCTTGGTCTATATTATCAGCTATGGCAATCTCTGTAAGTTGTCTTTTGGTGTAGTTTCTGCGGCATGAGATCTTACATGAAACTTTATTAAGGTTCTGGACTTGGAAAATTGAATTCAATTTTAACTTCAGTGAGATGATGACATGTTGGCCTTTCCACTCCCTGCCCCCTTTTGTAGCAAAGGAGAAGCCACCTCCAAAATCGTTGATTATTGGCAGACCAGTCCTACTTGCCCTAGAGGATGTTGATGGGTCTCCATCTTTCCTGGAAAAGGCTCTAACATTTATAGAAGAGCACGGTGGGTATTCTTTTCATTATCAATGTTTAAATTGCATTTTAAACAACCAAGACACTTTCTTGCACACTTGTCTTCTCAAGGAAAAGGTTTTCCTATTGAATCAAGGAGATGCTGGTCTTTATGTTCAAATTTTCATGCCTGCAACTAGAGACTGCATCACACTAACACTTTTTCTGCAATGCATAATTGATTTGTTTCTGTTATAGTACAAGTAAAGTGCCCAAAGATGTGATTTTGAGCTAGTTGCTATTTTCTAAATTATTTGTTTGTCTAGTGTGAGTTGAAAGAAAGTGTTTCAATTTTTGTACATTCTTGAGTGGTATCTATATGAAGTCCCCGGAAGGCATTTTTTCGAACCTGCCTTTTGCATAATCCTATTGATTGGGATGTTCATGTTTCCATGTCCTTTGGGCTATAATATTGTCTTATAACCGGAAATGGACAGATAATTTTCTTCTTTATATTCGAAGTTATGAATCATTTATTTTTATCACTTCGAAACAAACATCTTGCTCAAAATTAGTAACTTCAACTATTGTAGTCTATACCACCTTGAATTAATTTTCCAGGGTGTGTAGGAATCTGCACTTGCACTCTTGTGCAGTTATATTCTTTAGATGTAATTTTAAGTTAGGAAGGAATCACGCATGGGATTAAACCTTCTATTATTGATCTAACCTGTCTTACCCATGTATATCTCACAAATAAACCTTCACACAAAATATTATTACTGAAGTACCATAACCAGTTGGAAGTCTATGGGAGAACCATTTTATTTATGCAGCAACTTTCAAAAGTTGCTTAGATCTCATCAGCTGAAAATAATTAACAGGTACCAAAGTGGAAGGCATCTTGCGGCAAGCTGCAGATGTTGATGATGTTGAATGTCGAATTCGAGAATATGAACAGGGTTGGTCTATTGAAATGATTTTGTTTATTTGATTACCATTTACTTTCTTCTACCTTTTAATGCAGTTACTGCACATTGTCCTATATCAAATTTCACATGTATGAATTTTGAAGATTAGGTATCAAGCGTAACATTAATTAATGGTTTAGGATTGATTATAATCGATTGTTCAGATACTGTACAAGTGATGAAGTCCTATCTACTCACAAATCGATCTTCTGACAAGTTTGGGTTATGAAATATGATTTGCAGGGAAAACAGAATTTCTCCAGGGTGAAGATGCACATGTTATTGGTGATTGTATCAAGGTATGTTTTGTTTTTGTTTTTAATCACGAAAAGTGTTAATCCCTTCCAATGAGCTACGGCATTATTTGGAGCCAAAGATTTCTTTTTAATGGTCTTATAAATTTTCAGTATTTCCTGCGGGAGTTACCTTCATCACCAGTACCTGCTTCTTGCTGCAATGCTCTGCTAGAAGCATGCCGTAAGTGTACTGGAGAATTTCTTATGTTGACATTGTGTCCTGTCCCTCTGTTTTCTTATGCACTTCATATGTGGTATAATTGTAAACTACTTTAAAGTGTAGCAATTGCATCATAGTTTTAACCTTCTTAAACAATAATCCTATATTACAACCCTTCTGTTTGGTTGGTGTGGAAAATTTTCATTTACCATCTTTGAGCCAGAATTATCAATTAAAAGAAGGGCCACTTCTGTTTAGTTGCTTAATTATGTAAATACTTCTGCAATTGTTGCAGAGCATATGAAATTTATTTCTCCAAAATCTCCTGATTTACGCTCACTGTTTCTACTCCTCACAAATCATTCATGCAGTTCTAAATTTTATTAATTGGTGTAGCAAATGAATGCCCTGTTTCTCATGTTACATGTTACCTGGCACATTTGTTCAGTTTTCTTATAACATCAACATAATGTTCATTGCTTAAAATGCTTTTATTATTAAATTCTTCTGTAAGTTCTTTTCTTTTATTTTAATCAAGAAAATGCTTTTTGTCTGTGGGTTAACTCTTTAAGGTAATGATGAATCAGGTCTCTTTTAAATCTATCAGAATCTTGGTGTATAATTTTTGTTGAATTTATTAATCGCCTTTCATGTTAATTATTATTGGAATAACATAAAAGACAGAATGTTTTGAAATCCTTTATCTTTGACAACAAGATGACAAAAGGCACCATAGAAAGACCAAGTATGTTGCTGAAAGTTTTTGATGATATTCCATAGGCATCTATGAGTACATTTTGTTTGTATAAGCAGTACACTAAGCAATTAACTACTTGAGTGACTCCTAAAAATCTAGATATGACATTCTTGTTGTGTAAACTATTAGGCTCCTCAAATAGTTTATTCAGATACAAGTGCAAGGAATTTGATCCACTTTTCATAACAAAGAGTTCCTCTTTTTTATTGCTTTCTTTCTTCTGATCCCTGGCTGAATTTCAAATTTTCAGGAACTGAACGTAGCAAGCGAGTGAATGCTATGCGTACAGCAATATGTGAAACTTTCCCTGAGCCAAACCGTCGGTTGTTGCAAAGGTAGTTCGTATAACTTTTTCCAGTACTTAAATATGTGAAATTTTAAGATGAGCTCAACTTTTTCTTGTGATATGCAAGCAATGATGCTTTAAATGTGTTGTCTTTGGACCTGAATTCGTACATGCTGTTGTTTGGGAAAGAGAAGAGGTTAAAAACAAGAAACATATACTGTTAAAAGCACCAAAATTTGAAAAAGATGTATGTATTTTGTAACTGGCTGTTCTTTCCTTTACCCATAATGAGAGCACATCCTCCCTGTACTTCCAAGTATACCATTCACCAGATTTTAAAATTGTAGTGCGTACTTGTGCCAACCTTGTGCATGATGTCTTATATTAGAAGCCCATAATTCTGGCAAAATATTGATTCATTGGATGTAATTCTCTGATTTGTCTGGAATGTCTGCTGTCCTCAATTTATTAACTTTTTCCTGTCAGCTAGAGGCAGAATGTGGAACAGATAACTGCTTTTGAATTGAGACTTTTAGTTCTAGATTGAACATTCAAGTAGGGATGCTGAGGTGACAAATGGTTGTGAAGGTTTATGTATTATGCAATTTTTGTCATACAAAAGAAAATTCTCTTTCGTATCAAAATGATGCCTTTTCTGCTTGTGGCACTAATTATGGATCAACTGCTCAATTTTCTCTGTTATTCAGAATTCTTTTAATGATGCAAGCTGTGGCTTCTAACAAAGCCGTGAACCGAATGAGCACTTCAGCTGTAGCTGCTTGCATGGCACCATTACTTCTTCGTCCTCTTCTGGCTGGCGACTGTGAAATTGAAACTAATATTGATGTAGGTGGTGATAGTTCTATTCAGCTTCTAAAAGCTGCTGCTGCAGCTAATCATGCTCAGGCCATTATTATCACATTACTGGAAGAGTATAGCACCATATTCAGCGTAAGCAGTTGTCATGCCCATGCTTTCAGTATGAATTTTATTGTTAGGCTGTCACACCTAGAGCTTGCATTGGAAGTTTTTTCTTTTGTGTTGGTGAGTACAATTGAAGTTAGATTGGTAAGCCTGTAACTTTGCATGAAATATTTTGTCATAGTCTTGGAGTCTATATTTGCTAGATTTTTTTAAAAGAAAGAGATGCCCTTGTCTTCCTGATTTTTTCTCATAGCAGCACTTACGAAGAGTTTCACTTCAAGTACTTGAGGGACACAGTAAGATAGAAAACTAATATGATGCTGGTAACGGAATGACAATGATTTGGTCATATTGCTTGATGCTAAATGGGAAACAAAATGTCCAGTTTTGAGAATTTAGCTGTGATTTTGTTGTTTAGTGTGTTTACATCATCTGGAATCAGCTTTTACCTTGTGCCTTGTTTAAGTTAGTATGCTAACTACAGGAAGGTTCTACATCTCCTGGACTATATACGGACTCGGAGGAGTGTGAAAGTGAGGAAGCAGAGGTAACAGATGATGACCAATACTATGAAGATGATGCAACACAAGGTTCCGATAATTACACAGATGATGATCTTGACAATGTCTCAACTGGAACCTACACCGGGAGTGATGGCTCTGGTGAAGATGATCTGTCTGTCAATAAGGTTTATACACTTTTCTTTCTGTTTTTCTCGTGTCTATGCTATACCTTTGCTTTTTGTTAATTAAAATTATATTATCAGCATATGCTTATTGTTCTTCAGTGGATATTGTTTGAGCATCAACTTTGAAACCTCAATGAAAAATATTAAAAGTTTTATCTTTTCTTCCCTTACTTCCCTCATTTTCTCACGGTCAGAAGCTTATGTGGCAAACCTTGAATGGTTTAATCTCTTCAAATTTTCTACTACTCAAGCCAGTAACTGGTGGTATCTCTTACTCCAGTCTCCGTAAGCCCTCTTGTACGTATTTGAACCTTTTCCTCCTTTTTTCTCTTATGTAATGGCTGGGACCTTGAAAGGCTTAATATCCTCAAAGTTTATGTTATACAAAGCCACTCAAAATGGCATTATATCTCACTTCCCAATTTTCTTCCTTTTATTCATGTTTACTTCCATGTTTTGGCTGTCAGATTATATATCATCGATCAATGTCACAAATTTACCTTTCCATACTTCTGATGGATTAAAACCTTCTGCTTGTTGTTTCTTTTGTATATGAATATGAGTGCAAGTTTTACTTGTTTGTGGGTAATTTGTTGATAGAAACAAGGAAGAGCTATGTTCACTAACTAGTTTAGAGGTGCAGGATCGTGATGATCACAGTTCTGGTTCCAAGTCTTCCGAAGTGGATAATGACTCTATACCTGAGCAGAAGTTATCAAGTTCAGTTCAAACCATACTACTCCCACACAATGATGGTAAAAGAAGAGAGAATTTCACAGATTGCAGTAAGACTACATATGTTTATGGTCAACTGTTAGAAGATGTTTCCGACGAAGCAAACTTGGAGAATAAGCAAGCTAGTCGTAATGCACCAGAATGTTTTCAGAAATTGGCGATTGTAGAAAATGGACCAGCTCAAAGCATCAAGCACACAACTGTTTGGGGACTTGCCCCTGTAAGTATATGACTCGTGCATTCTTTATATGTGGTTAGGCATTTCCATTTTATTATATGCTTTTCTCAAATTTATGTCTTCTTATTATGTCTCTCTCTTGCAATTGGGGGAAAAGATGCATGGTTTTAGTTCTTTTTGTTTATTGATTGTACATAAAAATTGTTGTTCCTCTTGTAATCGAGCATTTCCCAACTTTTTGGCATGAGTTCAGGCACAGAAGAACATTCCAATGGAATCCATTGATTTTCCTATTGAAGAGGAGTAAGTATCAAAGATATTTCTGCACAAAAATGTGGTTTCTTTTGAATGAATTTAATTTTTGCGACATTAGTGTTATGTGCTGCTGCATGCAGTTATTATTCTCAGAATTCTTTGGAAAACGATGCTGATTCTTTCATCTCTAAATTGCATATGGACATGCGAAGTCTTTGATCAGACTTGTGTAGATGATACGTCTAATTTGGAGGTTTAAGTGCAAGTGCAATACTTTTGTTTGTTCTTGGCTGGGTGTATGGTTACATGTGTGTGTATGAGTGAAACAGGGTTGGGAGTGGGGGTTGTGGGCTAGAGGGAGGAGTTAGAAAACTCTGTTATGGTGCCTTTGGCTAGGCAGCATAGCAGGGGGAAGATTTTTGCCCAGTCTGATGTTTATATAAAGAGGAATTGAAGATATATATTTGAACATAACGTGAAGATACCAAAACATACCGAGAAGCTGAACAATAATTGTCATCCACTCAATTTGTTTTACGACTATTAAATGGAGAAATCTTATGTATAGAGCTGACAATTTCTTTCAACAATAAAGTAATGCAAAGTCTGGTGATCAACCTATTCCTTTCAATATTGATGTAATTTGCTTTCTCACATAACGCCACGACTTTTGCGGTCAATTAGTATGTTGAAAGTGGAGTATTTTGAAGGTTTGGATATAAGATTAAAAGGAGCTCCTGTTTAATCCAACTAATCCTTCTCTTTTTTAGCCTTGTTTCATGTTATTGCCCAGTTTTACTGCCCCAATTAATTTTTCTTCCTATTAGTCTCTTTTTAAATTTTTTTGATATGGTTTAGTTTCTCCTCACTCTTTTTCTTCACTGGTTCGACATCATTAATTATTGCTCCATGCACTCCCATTATCATAAGTGTTCTGGATGGATTTACCTATGTAGAGACTATGGAACTGACCCTTTATTTCTTGTTTTGCATTTGAATTCACATTTTTAAAATAATCCTAATCCAACGTATTTTTAATCATCGAATATTTTGATTTTGTTGAGAATCAATTATAATAGCCTTGACTAGTTTACTATGTTCTGCTAACAGCACGCGCTGTTCATAATTGGCTCCAGCGATGTTCTTTTTGTCAGTGCATGAATGAAATTTTCCTTTTTGTTGCAATAAGTACGGTCAAACCAACCATATTTTTCTTTACTGTTTCTTATGTAAACGCAGAGTAAATTTTGAACGAAATTATTTTCCCATCCAGTATGAAACATTTCTTTGAGTAGGCATCGATTGTTCATAATGCACTCCAGTTTTGCTACTAATTTGACTTTCTAATCCATATCCAGAGCTGAACTTCAGAAGCTCGAAGCAGCTAAACTGGAGTTGCAAAACAAAATTTCTGAAGAGGTTAGTCATTAAAGAATGCTCCTCTTTCTTGTCGATCTAAGAAGGTTCATTTTTATGATAGCATCGTCATAATAAGTGAGTTATATTTTCGATTATAGGTTAAAGGTAATGCAGCTCTTCAAGCCAACTTGGAACAGCGAAAAAGGGCCTTTGATCAGCGTCGCTTAGCTCTTGAGCAGGATGTGTGTTCAATACTTGAAAATCGCTTCTCTTTCACTTTCTTCCGATTCTCTTTTCCTTGCTTTGTCATTTATATGATCTATGAAAGCATTGGTGGATCTCAAGATTGCGGTGATAGAGTATGCTGGCTGCAGTTCTATGTTTATGCTGTTGAAAGAAACACAATTGATGTGCTTATCCCATTGACATCCCAAAATGCAGTAAAGAATTTAAAAAACTAGCAGTTTCGTGTCAAATTCATTGCTGGATTTTCTACTCTTTGGATCTGTGTGAAAGAAAGAGAAAGGGACTAGACATGCTGTTTGTGTAGTGTAGGCAATACTAGACATGCTGTTTGTGTAGTGTTGAAGGCAATGTTGCTTTTTCTAGCTTAAATGTTTTTTATTCCTGAAGTAGTTAGTTGATTACATGAGGAAGGCATGTCTGCCTGACTCTGGGTTTTGATCTATACATTTACAGGTTGCAAGACTGCGGGAACAACTGCAGGAGGAGAGGGATAAAAGGAAAGCTCTTGAAGCCGCACTTAGTGCAACAGAGAAACCCTTGAGTGTTCCAGCCATGATTGATGAAAAAGTTAGTTTGTCTCTGCTCTAGTAGATGTGATTGTTGAAATAGCATATCAATTTGTTAACTTGTGCCACAGTTGAAGGCAGATATTGAGGAAGTAAATCAAACTGAAGCAGACATAACCAAGTTAGAGAAGAAGGTTGATGATCTGAGTGTGCAGCTCAATCAACGGCATAGACCAGTTAATTTTTCTCTGCCTGACTCCTGTAAACAGCCCATAGACTCAAACAATCAAGCGGAAAAGCCGTAAGCCCCTTGTTAGTTTCTATTCAATTTTTTATTCTATTAGTTTGTCCTTCTCTATTGGCAGCAACTGGAAAGAAAAAGATATGTAGCTTCTAAAATTTGATTATGTGGTTAATGCCAATTTTTGCAGGGAAGACAAACAAAAAGATGCTGCAGGAAAGTCTACAAGTAAGGTAAAGTAAACTGGCACTTCCGACATACTGCTGATGAATCAGTGCTAGAATTTTGTCAGTTTTCTTGAATAAGAAGTCCCTAGATCTCTAAGTGCCTTGATTCTCTAGTAGATCACAATGCGTGTACCGTTCTAAGCCTATTTATTATTCGATATGTACTGAATAAGCTTGATGTTTTTGACATTGCTTGATTATCTTATGTAATGCATGTTAACAAACTCCATGTGTGTGTTAATTGTTGGAGAATTTTGTTGTGCTCACTCACGTAATCTACCATATTTTTGGGCATGATGGAGTTGGATTATCAAGTACATGTATTAAAATTAGAAGTGCGAATTATTTTAATCTATATTTAAGGTCAGGTGGAATTTTTCAATAGAACTTTTCTTATATTCTTATGTATGTATCAAGCTGACATTATTATGCACAGTTGTGGCTAGCATGAACCAGCAGAAATTTGTGGGAATCTAAGAAATGGATGTGTTAACTTGTCAGCTCATTAGCCTAGCTAACCAATTATTTCTGTACTTTCTAACTTAACATGACAATGGCTTTTTCCTTTAGCTATTTTCGGTTGCCTTAATTTGAGACCTAATCAAGTCAGCAGCTTTTACGATTTTAGTCTTTGACGAATAATTAATGACAGGATATTGCCGTTGATGGGGCTGAAAGTGAGGATAAGCATGAATCACATTTAAGCAACAAGCATCCACCTCAAAATCAACAGCTGGATCACACGTGTAGCAGCAGTCCCAATTCTGTTTCAACTCATTCCAAGAAATCTGGTATAAAGAACGAGGTAGGCAATAGATTTTTGGTGGTTTGATGATTTAGTTCATTTAAAATGACTTCCCAATCTTGTGGGATATCGTGATACTATGTAGCCTTCATTTTGCTCCAGTAACAATAGTTGCTTGTCCAAGGATCTGTTTGCAATAGCTCCGTAATAGATATCTGCCAACAAATGTCCTAATTTATTTGTGCTGCCAACCATAGGGAGCAAATTCTACAGCATCTGCACTAACAAAGTTGACAACCAGACTCAACTTTCTCAAGGAGAGACGCAACCAGATAGCAAATGAACTCCAAAATCTGGACAAAACGCGTGCACCAAGTAAACCAGCCTTGAACCAAGAAAGGGGGAGAGGATCGGAGGATTCTCAATCAGCCTAGGTCCCTGATAAACGGGTGGAAATTGAAGGCCCATTACTCCCTAATACTGACAAGTTGCAGAAATCATCCACGATGCCAGAAACAGAAAGCCAGGATCCTCGAATTATTGAGAGAAGGAAATAGGACAAGGCAAGGCAATGTTAGTAAAGTTGCAGGAGAGGTCCACCTCAAGTGACCCCAAGAGCCAAAATTAGATGATTCATTGTCTATTATATTGTTAAACGGTATGCGTCGGGGGGATAGTAAAAGGTACTACTGATGCTCATTCCAGCAGCAGTGATCAAATTTGTGACACCTCCCCCCCTAAGCCCATCATGTACATATCAAGTATCAAAATGATCTCCTTTGTTATTAAATCCTTTTAATGGGTAAATGCAACTGCAGTTGCTTGACCCCACCGATCGAGCTTCCACCTATTGAGGTCGGAGTTAATTTGGAATTAATGATTGCTGACTAGACGAGTATAACCCTTTAATCTCTACCAGCTGTTTCCATCTTCGTTTCAACCAATCAAATTCGTGGAACTCATAAACTTATATAATAAATGATGTGGAGCTGATGAAATAAAAATCGTCATATTCCTGGTATAATTCCTGCATCTGGTCCTGAAAAGAAAGAGGAATAGCGTGGAATTGTCGAATGGAGTGTTTAAGAGCATGACATAATTGAGATTCATTTCAAACCAATGAATGAATGAATGATGGCTTTCTGTTCCGCACCACGTGGCCGCCCCAGTTCGTGTCATTCCATCGAAAGTGCTAGGTTTTGTCGAACGGAGTGGACATAAACGAGATTCATTTCAAACCAAGGAATGAATGAAGGGTGTATGTCGCGCACTACGTGGCCGCCACAATTGGTGTCATTCCATTGAAAGCGCTAGTTCTTGTTTCGTTCGATGATAGATGGTGGTAGAGTTAGGAGTTGGGACGCTTAATACTCACCAATAAACTAGTGCTCGACAATAGAACATAAATGAAAGAAAAGAAGGATAACAGGAACTTCCATGATTAAATATCATATTCATACCAGACATCAATTTGAGCAATCTAAAACTCAAGTTATAACAATAGATTTGACGCAATAACCTTGAGATATAGTAATAATAGAAATAATGGTGAATAATAATAATAATCTGATCGTCATCATCAAATCAAAGAATTAGAAATCCTTGAGCAATTTCCTAACTTGCTCAAGCGTCACGAAGAGAACCACAGTGAAAGGACCCTGCCTCGAAATTGTTGGAATGAACCCTTTGTAAAGTGCCATAAGCCCTTCGGCTCTCACTGTCTTCACCGCACAATCAATGGCACCATTGTAAGTTGCACCACTTCCAGCCTCCATCTTCATGTTCATAACCCTAGTCTTTATCACATCCACTGGATTCGACGCCACCGCTGCCACAAAGCCCGCTGCAAAGCTTGCTGTTACGTGAGTCCCAAGTCCATCAGTCATCACCCCATTCTTTAAAATCGCCTCCTTTATTTGATCATACGAAGCCAACTGTGATGCAGTTACTATCATTGCACGGTTCACTGTCAATGAAGACCCACGCCACAAGCTTGTTATACCTTCCTGTTTCGACATCTTCGTAATAGCATCAATAACGCCGTTGTAGTTACGACGTTGGGCAGGTGGCAGCCGGCCGTCGGCCTGCATCCTCACCATCGCCACGTCGGCAGGGTTCCCGACTGCGGCTCCGATCCCACCAGCGATTAATCCGGCAGCGATTTTCCTCGCTAACGGCATGCTACCCGTGTCTTCATTAGTCCACTTTTGTTTGAGCACATCGTACAGACCCATGCGAGTGGTGGAGTAGAGTGTTTGTCGGAGAACGGTGGCGGAGACCCCAGAGAACAACGCGGCAACGCCTTCACTCTGAACTATCCGCATACCGACGGCAACAGGTCCTACTCGGGGTGGTGGGTGGTGGATGGCGGCAGCGGCGGATGAAGAGTTGAAGGTAAAAGCTGGCCGGAGGCTGTGGATTTGTTGGGGATTAGGCAAGTTTTCACCTTGCAATTGCATGCGGACCTTGATGAGGTCTAGTGGATGTGTGGAGCAACCAGCAACAATTGAAGCAATGCCTCCTTCGACAAAACTCTTGACACCCATGATTACAAGGAGTTACTTTTCACAGACAATTTAGTGTCTTAAACAACGTTAGATACAGCGAAATGAGAAAAGGGATCAGATCCAGTTGGGAGAAAGATCACTAGAGACTAAAAGATGGGAGTGTAAGCTAAAAGCTGCGAAAGAAGAGTGAGGGACGGAAGGCCTTTGAGACATATGCTGGTAGGAAACCTAGGCGTGCAGAGGAGCGTGTGTTGAGACCTGAGAGATGGGTTTTGGGAAAAGAGAAGGTAGAAATTATTTATAGTATTGTCAACGAAAGGAGTAGTTGACGTAAGAGGAAAAAGAGCAAAACGCGGTTGGTGGGGTCCATTGTCCGGTGGCCATTCTTATTCTGTGCTTTGTTGAGTATAACAAATGAATAATCTAAGATACTTCTTTCTAAAACTTACAACTGTCTTGTCATATATGTTACTCCCCCGGCCTAACAGACCTTGACTTTTAGTTCTGCGCTGCTTCAGGTTTTATCTGTTACTTTCAACTCTTTTATTTGCATGAATGGAGAAACTCGCCAAATTACTTGGCTTTGAAAACTCGTCACTACTCGCCAGTCGCCACATAAATTTGAAGCTACGAATTGTTTGTTTGCGTCTCTGCAACTGGAAAGTTTCAGTGGCAGAGATGAGAAGTAAGACGTGGTCTTTTAACGTTTTAGATGTATTTTCTTTATCAACTTGACCTGGTTATAAATACGTATTCAATTGGTTTTTCCCACACAGCTGGAAATGGTAATCGCTTTTCCGCGTTGACTCGATTCTCCTGCAGACCAATCAAATCTGAATTTTTTTCCTAGATTGGAAGCCTGCCTATTTGTTCACCCATTTCATAACCATAAATTTTAATATACCCACCAAAAAAAAGAAAGAAAAGAAGACTTGCAGCATCTACGTGGGCTATAGCAAGCGGCTCCCTGTCACGCTCTCCTGCTTCATGAATAAGAATCTGTCTTGTATTTTTTGGTAAGATAAGTTCAAACGTATTTGGATATCAAACAGTGCAAATCACCAGTAATATGCAAAAAGAATTAAGTGCATGGAAGTAAGACAGAACATAGTCATATCTTGAATTGAGTACTCTTTGGTAATGCTTGCTTTGTGTCATACATATCATTCAGGATGTCTATTTTTAGTTAGGATCACAACAAATCCGAAAATTGCAAAGTAACACCGTCCTTCTCCGGCTTCTTCGGAAGTTGCTCTGTTTTATGATTGGACGGACACCTAAAGCCGCGTATTTTAATTTCTCCAATTCACCAGACCTTGACCAAGTTTATTGGTTTGCTTTAAATTTGTTGTTCTTATTTTTATACCCTGACATCTGGAATATGTTTTTGTGCGTTCACTTTGATTATGACATATATAACTTGAATGAATGAATGAGAGGTATTATTCTTTTCCTACTTATTCACCCAACTCATAACGGAGTCTTCATGGCATCAATTGCAGCATCTACGTGGGGGCTTCCTAAGCAATGAATGTGCACCTGAACAAGTCTTAGTTAAGACTCCTAGTGTTACTTCCAATGATATAGGAATGTTTCAACGTGGGGGAGGGAACTGGCAGGGGAGGCTGAAGTGAGGAAACGGAGACATCGCTCCTGAGATCTAAAAAGCAGAGTCTTTGTTCAACAAAAAAGGAATTAGAAATAAAAGTTATGATAATTAAAGTTTCTTTTTTTTCCTGTTCATGGAAAAAGTCTTTTTTACTAAATTATCTTCGTCATCACACTCAGTCCAAAATTTTGCATTAAAACAGGATCTGAGGAAATGTGATAATACATAGCCTTACTACTACAAAGTAGAGATGCTATTTCTGGTAAATCTACATATAAATGTAACAATGAAAAAAAGTAATGCAGGTTAAAAAAGTAGATATATAAAACTGATATGCTAAAAAAGTAGGTAGATAAAAGTAAAATAAGTAAATAAATACATAGAATAAAATAGAAAAGTTTGATGTATCATGTTATATAAAAAATCTAATGGACTTGTCTTATGGTGGTAGAGGCGTAAGATTAGTAAGTGAAATATCACGAAAATTAGATAAGCGAAAGGTAAAAATGTACATGATGAATTTATTCCCACTTAAAGGCCAAAGAGATACAGTTTGTCCTATTCTACATCAATGCAGAATGAACGTGAAAAAGACTAAACACATACCTGCTTTGGATGACAACTGTGTGACACTTTTAAAACTCAGAAAGCTTCCTGAACTGCATGCTTCTGTAAATGTAACTCGGACTACATTACAAACTACAAGCTACAAATTACCCATGACACCTAAATCAAACTTAAAATTTTTTTTACTAAAACTCATTCCTTTATTAGAGAATCCAAAATATTTTTATGAGATTAGTGCATCCTCTTTGAAGAAAGATTTCAATGATAAGTACAACTAAGGAATTTGAGGCATACATGAATGAGAAAATCACCAAAAACAAAGAATATGAATAGTTTATTCTTGAACCAATGAAGGATGAGGAAATGATTAAAGCTCCAAAGGGTTGGAGATATACCAAAATCCATTCTCATAAATAAGATTTTTGTGAGGTCTCACATTGTATATCAACTCAATCCTTCTTTAGAATCATGTTACTATTGCCTTTTTTTGCATACATAGCGATTATAGATCAAGCATTATGAGATAAGTTAGGCATTAGCAATTCAACAGGCACTTAATCATTTTTAAATATAAAGTTCACACACTAATATAAAGGTCATCAAATAATCTCATAATAATATGTAAATAGGTATTTAGGAATAAATTGAATGAATATTGTAATATAGTGACAAACAAAATTAGGATAGCAGCTAAAGGTTACAATTAATAGGAGGACATATATAGACAAAATAATTGTTTTCCACAGATTAATTCAACACACAACAAACACCATCCTTATTTCCACGACGAATACATTATACACATTACATGGATATGGAAAATCCATCTTAAGAACTTTGTCATGTTTTCTATTACATACACAATAATTCAACTACACACCGAAAGAGGGAGAAAAAAGAACTCTTAGTTACACAACTCGCGGGCAATTCCAAGGCGAGAATTGGTCACATCAAACAAAATCCTGATATTTTGCTGCTGCAAATTGGCTATAACATTCAACACCGAGTTCACGTTGTCGGGTGAACCTGCCATAGCCAAGCACGCCAACGGTCCTGAACTACTATGTATCAAGCTGTTCTCCGTCGGTAACACCAAGTCCAAGCCTGAGAAGTGAAACGTTATTGCAGGTGCTCGTTCTTCATTTGTTGAAGCAAAGCAAGTATCGAAAGCTCCCAGACTTGAAAATGGGCCCGTCACTTGTTTCCTGAACTCGTCTCTAATTGCTGTGTAAATGGGCTGAACGAATCTGGTTATGACGGTGCCGGAGTCTATTATCGTTCCAGCTCCGGTGTTGGGGTCAAAAGCGAAAAGCTCCGGCGAAATGGGCGCGAGAACTTTACCGACGCTCACTCCCGTCAGGTTAACGTAGTAGAGTGAGGGTCGATGTGGGTTTCGCAGGAGAGGGGTGGTCTTTATGGTTTTGGGTTGACCCACTGGGCCGAGTTTGAGAGAGCCAGAAAAGTAAAATGATCTGAAACTGGGCAAGCAATAGGAGAACACTCCCGAATAAAGTGACTGGGTTTGCGAAAGTAGCGACATGGGGCCCCGACCCAAGCCCAACAGGCCTTGGGGTGGGATTGAACCTCCTGAGATGGAGTTGATGCATCCGAATGCAAAATTTGGAATGATGTCATTTGCTAATTTGAGTGAATCTTGAACTAGGTTAGCTGAAAAAGAGGAATCTCCACCGTAGGTTTGGTTGAAGAGGCATGTAGATGGGGTGGTGGGGCAGGCGAACCCGCGGACTTGGGCACATTGGGGCACGGAGCAATCCAAAGACCCGAAAGAGGAAGAGGTATTGGGTTGGAATGGGGTGGTGGTGGTGGAGCATCCAATACAACCTGAGCATGGGATCCATGCAACATCATTACTCGTGTCTAGGACCATAAACAACAATTGACCGGGTGTACCGAATTTGACCCGGACCACGTAGTTGTTAATGTTGAGCAGCTGGTGAGCGGGAGCAACCGGGACGGAGGTGGTCTTTTGGCTGATGAGGGCGGACAAGTACTTGAGCCTCTCGGGGTCTTTGGATGCCATGTTTAGTACAGTGTTGAGCAATGAGTTGGACCTTGGTGGTACCACGAAAGGGGAGCATTTGCCGTAGACTGGAATGACTGAGAGATCTGGGCCGTCCAGTTGTGAAGCACAAGGATCAACAGCATTGGTGTTGGAGATTGCGAGAGCAAACAGGAGGAAAACAATGGCAACGAAGTCCATTGCCTAGTTTGAAGCAGACTGAAATTGAACTACTAGTACTACTAGTAGTAGGACGTTGGCCACATACACATATATGTAGTGTAACTAAGAGTGGGAGAAAGGACTGAAACACCCTGGCGATTATTGCCTTGTGATTATACGCTTCGTCAATCAATAGAAAGGGCGATGGGATTGGTGATGAACATTGGTTGTTATGCCTGGGGTCCACGTAAGCCAAATGCACAAAAGAGAAAACCCATCTTCTTCAAATAAAGTAATGGTCAATTGGAGACCAAAGAAAGCAATTTAACTGTAAATGAATAGAAGCGTTCTCATTAAATCTCAGTAATTCCTGAAGAAGAGATAGCTGTACGTGCCTTGTTAATAATCAGTGTGAGCTGAAGTACAAAGCTTTGCATACCTTGTTAATAATCAGTGTGAGCTGAAGTACAAAGTCACGGAGTGACATTCTTAAGGGACCAACAGGCAGTTCGTGTCATAAATATGATTGAAAGCTTTTGTCTACAGATGAGAATGGGATGATGATAGATGCACACCACAAGCTGTCGGTCTCAGTCACGGGAATGCAAAGACTTTCGCATAACATACAAACATGCCTCCATCTCCGCCCAATTCTATGGTATTACAGTTTACTTACAATCAGTATTGGAAACGAACCCTTTTATGCTTTATATTTCCTGTTTGAAGTTGTCATTTAGCTATAAATCTTCCACAGATATCACATGTTAGCTGACTCACTACCTGCTAACTCGCAGACTGCATGCTGTCTTTAACACAATTTTATCTTGGAAAATCAATCAACCAAGTTTGTAACGCTCAAAACATGGCATGCACTTCCCAGGGTAAGAGAGAGAACATGCATGGTGCTTCACCAACTTCCCTTACACCCTTCCTTTGTCTTCTTTCTAAGTCTTATAATTTGATTAAGATTCTTCAGCACTTGCTGATTTCAGCTATAAACTGGAATGACAACTCACGTTCTTAGCACTTGGAACAACTTTGTGACGACTAAATTATCTTGTCCTCAACATAAAGAAGACACTACTTTTCCATCCGGGTATATGCAGATGTTTTGACTTCTACGTTAAAAAAAGCTAAGAATGAGATATCCCAGTTCAAGAATACAGACCAAAATGAATCACATAGACAAGGGAATCATCAAAATTAGCGAAGAGACAAGACCAGGGGAAGGGACAAGATCATATAAGACACACCATATGAAGTCGCTCAAATTTTCATGGCTAGTGATAGTCCCTACCAAAATCACGGGATCTCATGTTTATCGTACATGACCAAATGCTAAATTGGCGGCTTTCGCAGAAGAGTCAATTGAATGGCATCACATACTTATCTGTATTCCGGCAGCTTAAAGCTGGCAATTTTCAGATTCTCTCTTTCTATTCATCTTTTAGAATGCAACTGTTATTGTATCATCCCCAACGGATGCAAATTATAGGAATATTTATTATCAAGGACACGAAATTATTACATGTTTTTATCTTCATAGCCAATCCTAATCATGCCACGCCTCTTCTATACAGCTTGCTACAGTTGAGAGCTTACCCTCATTAGCGGCAAACCGCTATCTCATGAGAGATGCAGAGGGCTCTAGTAAATATAGGAAGCAAGCTAGACAAAGATGCATCCCAAAGGTGCATAAAGGGATTTATGGTCCAAACCTACTGAGAAAATGATTAAGTTACTGTGTTAGTCGGTCAAAGTAGCACATATTGCCTCTGCAATAAGAGATGGACATCTAGTACAAGTAGAAAAGAGAAGTCAGTGTAAATGAAGTCCGTCATCTAACAAAATAGACCCTCTGCTATTCCTCGGACGACGTAAGCAAGGAAGTTCAAAGAGTACGGTGTCTGCATTCCCTCCATGCTTTCGTATGCGTAAGTTCTAAAAGGAATAAACAACAGAAATATGCTAGAATTATCCCAAAACAAAGGCATGTTTTCACTCTGCTCTCAGGTTGTTCCCATCAAGACTCCGTTCTACCATGCTTTCACGCTTATCGATTTTCCATTCCAACCAAACCTAAACGCACAATAAATTACGTATCATGTTTCGTACAGAGTCGTACATGATAGTTATGACCATATATTAACAGCTACAGCTTCCATCGAAAAACAGATTGTTCAGATTTGTTGATTAGAACATGTAGTATACATGCACCCACTAGAAAACAGAAAACTACATGTGAATTCACTGTCTGTTCTGTTCATCACATGATTCATTTATTATAACGCTAAATTATACGTCTCGATCACACCACCAACACACAATGAACTAATACTGACAAAAGTTTATATCCAATGTCTGTAATACTATGAAATTTTACATGATGCTTGAAGTCAATCGATCCATGCAATTCATAATTATAATTAATTTTATAACAGATATGGCACGTTAAAAAATTCCCAAATTGGGTTTTCACAAGTTTATCTAAAATTGAGAATTGAAACGTATAAATGGTTAAATAATATACCATAAGGCAATTAAAACACATGATTAAATATCCTAGAAGGCCATATTTAGCACATAATACGAATAATACTTTAAATCCCCCCTTTGCACTTGAAAATCGTTCGAACGCTGCTTAAATTATGTGAAGGCTAATAAAATTCATTGGAATAACCGCCATTTAGAGATGACAATTCCAGCTCGGCCCAGCCTATATTTTGGGCAATGGGTGGGTCACGGGTCGACTATGGTCCGCCCAGGCCAACCCGCCGACTTTATCTTAAACGACGTCGTTTTATTTCAATAGATTTTTTTATAAAAGAATAGTAGACAGGTCCGGCCGGCCGGCAGCCTGTCGGTGGGACAATCCATCCTACCTCGTGCGAGCCACGAGCCGGCCCGCGGCCTGCCATAATTGAGGCCGGGCAGGGTTGAGGGCAGCCCAAGCCCAGCCCAGCCCATTGCCATACCTAACCCCATCCTCTTTCTTCTAATTTAGACATCATATCACTTTGTATGATTTATTTCATATAAAAATGACGTCTATTAGAGTCAAAAAAATATTTCTACAAAGTAGCTTTGAGACATTAGTGAACTAGTATTGGACATTAGGAAGCACTAATCAACTAGTACAGTAACCAATATTTATATAAACTCTCGGTACAAAATTTAGATCTTTTTTCACTTAGATTGGTTGGTCAATCTCCTAATTTGGTTAACCAAATCCAAATTGATGACATTCTTCCCTAATTCCTTAATGACGTAACTCCCAAAAATCATTAAACCTCTCAACAATAGAACTTCATACCAAATAACAAAAAGTTCTCAAAGTCCCACTCCTTATTATAAAGTGCAAACATCCAAAAATAAGACAATTACATCAAACAAATAAAATAACACAATAATTCTCAAAATTTAAGGACCTTATATAAAGTTTAGCTACAACCTCTTTCTCAATCATAAGTTCAAGTTTAGTCTCATCCTCAACTAATTGTATATTCTGAAATATAAAAAATATTGAATTTTTGAGCGGGCGACATGAATAGTACTAAATCAAGGCAAACTTTGAATACTAGATATGACATTAAAATAATAGAAAATAAGTTCTAGTTATGAGAATAAGTTCTAGTTATGAGACAATGGGAAATAAACTTGATCATTGAGAGGGAAACAACTCGAATCACTGGTTAAAGCTAGGTTGGCAGTGAGTCAGGCTAGGCTCGGGCCATCGAGTTCAGGTTCGATTGAGCCTCTAAATTAGAGCTTGGGCCTTTTTTATTACTTTTTTTAAGAAATGAATAGGTTCAAACTAAATTTATTGTCAAGGAAAGTGAACAAAAATAGTGAACAAAAGATGTTATATAAGAAATACACATTCATTTAATTAATGCAATTGATTAATAAAAATGAGTTTACATAAAATTTTGAAATAAAAAAATTCAAATTAAATTTGTTTTTAAAGCATGTGAACCAAAAGATATAATATGAGAAATTTCACGTCCATTTAATTAACATTAATAAAAATGGGTTTTAAAAAATGCATATTTTAATATATGTAAAATTTTGAAATGAACAATTTCGAATTAAATTTATTTTTAAAGAAATTGAACCAAAAGATGTTATATGAGAAATATCATAATTAATTAAATTGCTTAATAAAATGAGTTTTAGAAAAATGTATATATTAAATGTACATAAAATTATGAAATGTGCAGGTTCAAATTAAATTTATGTTTAAAGAAAGTGAACCAAAGGATGCTATATAAGAAATGTTACATTCATTTAATTACCCCAAAAAAGCGTTTTGGCAAAAGGAATAGGCACAATTGCTTAATTAAAAATTTAAAATAGTATATATATATATAGTGAACCAAAATATTTTATATGAAAAATGTTACATTCATTTAACTAACACAATTGCTTAATAAAAATTATTTTAAAAAAGTATATATTAAATGAACATAAAATTTTGAAACGAACAAGTTCAACTTAAATTTATTTTTAAAGAAAGTGAATCAAAATATGTTATATGAGAAATATCACGTTAGCACAATTGTTTAATAAAAATGAGTTTTTAAAAAGTATATATGAAATATACATAAAAATTTGAAATGAACATGTTCAAATTAAATTTATTTTTAAAGAAAGTGAACCAAATGATGTAATAGAAGAAATGCCATATTCGTTTAATTGACACAATTACTTAATAAAAATCAAATTTAAAAAATTTATATATTAAATTTACATAAATTTTGAAATGACTAAGTTAAAAATTAATCTATTTTAAAAGAAAATTAATCCAAAGATATTGTATGAAAAATGCCACATCCATTTAATTAACATAATTGCTTCACATTAGTCATGCTTAAATATAATTTGCTTAATATGATATCTAAATTAGTGATAATCCTTAACTTATCTTAATTGTAAAGTTGTTATTGTATATAAAATTTTAGAGTATATAAACACAATTGAACCTATTTAGAATATAAAAGGTAATTAATGGAATCTTTGAATTTCTAAAAATATTCTTAGCTGTAAAATAAATATCAATCCATATAGAAGATCAAAAACATATATATTTTAGGTTTTGATACTAGTTTGGATTTAAATATATTTGCTACTAGTTAGAAAATCTAATCCTACATATAGTGAATATTATAAACTTATAAGTAAACTTTTGCAACAAATAAAACATAATATTATAAAAGTCATATTATTCTAACACAAAGAGTATTATCGTGCTAACAATATCCAAATTGTTTAATACTATAATTTACAAAAAGTCTAAATGAAATTATCAATTATAGCTGGAGAGTGGAGAGTAGAGATTGAACTTGAGTGAAAAGGCAAAGACGACAATTTTGAAACTACATAAAAATACAAAAGTAAATAAATATATCTTCAATTATAAAAACCAAAGAAATTACATGAAAATAAGTAAATCAAGAAATAAAGATTAAAGATAACAAATCCACAGTAGAGAAAAGGGGATAGCTAATCGTTATAATCAGGATCGTCAATAGTTGACACTACTTCATCTATGTGTGGGAACATTATAATGTATATTATACCTAATAATACAATAGTTATATTAAATGAATATAAAACACACGATAATCAATAATTAGTACACCTTTATCGTCGAATATTTTTTTTAAAAAATTTAGTGAATGACTAGTATCTGTAGCAATATAAAAAGACAATATAAGATATGATAATATTATGAAGAATGCCAGATATAATTTATATATCATAAATAATAGAGTTTATCTTTAATATCTTCATCATCTAAATAACTTTGGGCATATATAAGGGCTTGTACGGTATTTGACCGCCATTATTGAAAGCAAACTTTGAAGCAACAATAGAAGCTGTAATTGCTAAGAGACCTTATGTAATTGCTTGCATGATCAAAAAAATCAATTCCATGGTTCTTTCATTATAACAATACCTTGAACTCTACACCTTTAACTTTGGTCATACAATCTGTCATCAAATATTTGTTCGTCTCCATCATACTGTAAGAAGTACTAAACCTTTTTTCTTTCATTAATTTTGCAAACTAAGGTTGCACACTATTCTTAAAAAAAGTTTAACCTAAACCTGAACTTGAAGCTTTAACTATTGCGATCCCAATTTTTGTCCAATCTTAGTTGATAATCATTAGACAAATCATTCCATAATTATTTAATGACATCAATATGCTCTGAGCTTGATCATCATACAATATGTGATAATAAAAATTCATCCCTTTATTTTATATCTTGAGTCCAACATATAAATGACTGTCACAATATATCCTACCATATAACAGTAAGAATTGAGCTTCTTTTTTATCTGTTTCATTAGTATAAAATATCTCAAACTTCACACAAATTGCTTTAGCCAACTCTTATTACTTTTATGTAAGTAGGAAAGTATATTGAAAATCTCTTTGTCTTAACCTAGTGAGCACTTAAATACACTGGGTTGTAGACTCCAACATTTTGACCAACTAGTAGGAAAAATCTAATATCAAACTCTTCGAGCTAGAAATGCGTAGTTGTTGTACAAAATTTTAAAATTTTTAACTCTTTTAGGTGTTACACTCACACTTCAATATCCTGAATTAACTCTACCACTTCATTTATCACCTCTGTTGGACCCCGTCGCCGAGGCCCAACATTCGAACCACACAAGCACACATAAGCATAGAAGACCCATAACTCACCACAATAGGGGAAACTTGTTTTTGAAAATATGTTCTTTACGCTCTCACGGTTCCAACGCCACTAAAAACGCTCAATTTGGATTAGAAATGAAGAAGTTATGGCAAAAATGCTATTTCAAAGAAAACAGAAAACTGATAAATTAGATGTAGAAAGTTAGAAAAATCTCTTAGAAATCCATC
>JAOSBN010000006.1:7741332-7753401 GCA_027563595.1 Erythroxylum suave | reverse complement strand
TATTGTGGTGAGTTATGGGTCTTCTATGCTTATGTGTGCTTGTGTGTTTCCGAATGTTGGGCCTCGGAGACGGGGTCGAACAGTTTCAAACTACTTATATTATGTTAATTCAAAATTTGTATGACTATCCATCAATATTCAGATAATGTATCATATTATAACCCTATCACTTATTTATAATTGAATCAATAATGTGGTATCATATCTTTTTAAATGCATTGGATCTAGAAAGATGAAAACATTTCCTTGGGGATATCATTCAATTATTTTACTCAAACTTAGGTATTTAACCTAGGTGATGATAGATGCCAACAAACTCTTGCCTATCCAAAACATACTAAAATTAAAAGCCTAAAAATAACTCTTCCTATCATTAAGTGAGATTAATTGCTTTCTTTAAAGATTCCTCAAATTCTTAAGCAAAACATCTATAATTTACATTTACAATTATAAATGTTTTGCTTTTTGAATTATAGGTAGGTCTTAGTGAATTTTCCCACTTTCACATTTGTCAACAAAGTTCACAAGTTACAAAGTCAATTGTTTACAGACTCTATCTTAAGAGCTAACCTTAACCCACCTTTTGCCTTAGTCTTGTTTACAACAAATATGGCAACCAGGTTCCACAAGGTAAGTTAATAATAAAAATAATAATAGTAGTAGTAGTAGTAGTAGTAGTACTACCAATACTAGTACTAGTACTAGTACTAGTACTACTACTACTACTACTACAACAACAACTAATAATAATAATAATAATAATAATAATAATAATAATAATAATAATACATACATACATACATACATACATACATACATACATACATACATACATACATACATACACACACACACACACACACACACACACACACACACACACACACACACACACATACATATATACATGCATATATACATTATCTTGAATTCCATTCTCATCCATGAAAAAGGAAGTAAAAGACACAACTATAGGAGCTATCTCAAGCAACCTAATAAGTCACAGTTAAACTTGAAAGGAGACAACATCATTCAAATAAGATAGTAATTAGGTGGACACAAAAAATATCATAAAAGTTTTTGGGACAATTACACATAAGACAACATAATTTCTTAAGTCCCTACATCTTACAAGCTCTATACTCACAAGTTCCCAATTTGTTTCTTAAGACCATAAATTATAGTGAAATCCTAGGAAGCACTAAGATGACTAATAATTGTCATAGTTTATTTATTTAAGAATTTAAAAAGGAATTTTTTTTATTATCTTAGAAGTTTATATGGAAATTTTCTTACAAAGATATGATTCTAGGAATGATTTTGTTTGGAGATATTATGCCTCCTTAAACTGTCAATGAAAATAGGTAGACTTTAACATCTTAAGAACTAAAAGGTTTAATTTTGTTGGGGAAACTAAACAAGATGAGCAGGGAGTAGGACAATATAACACTAAGTTTTTTGTGTCCTTAGAACAAGGATTAAAGTTGAGCAATAATCTTATTGTTAGGGAATCTTCTAATATGTTTTCTAAGGATTTATCTAGTTTACTAAGAAGGTGGTGGAGTTTGGGGAAGGTTTCCCATCAAATGGCATTTACAAAGTTAAGAAATTAAAGGACTAGTCATACAAAATGTTAGATATTTTTTATATTAGACTAATTATGTCCTTTTATAGTGCAATATGTACTTCCTATAAAGAATAAGGATGACTCTAAGAGGATGAGTATTGATTACAAAGACTTCAATAGAGTAATGGTGAAGAATTATTATCCTTATTCATCGTAAATGATTTATATGAACTATATGGGATTAAGATATTGTTGAAGGTTAATATGAGATTGGATTACAATCATGTAAGGAACAAGATGGAGGATATAGTGAAGATGCCCTAGAAGACCTAATATAGTCATTATAAGTTCTTAGTGATGTTGTTTAGGTTAACCAAATATTTATGTAAGTTTTATAGACTTGGTGTGATGTTATTTAGGTTAATCAAATATTTATGTAAGTTTTATAGATTTGATAAACTAAGTGTTCAACCCCTTCTAGGCCAATTTATAGTAGTATTCGTAGATGATATCTTAGTTTATTTCAAAAGTGAAGAGAAGCACATAGAGCATTTGAAGATTTTAATACCAAAATTGAGGGAGAATTAATAATATGCTATGATGGATAAATTTAAGTTTTGGTAAAAGAATATTTCTTTAATAGGATTTATGAAGTAGGAAGGAATATCTATAGTTCAAGTTATTACAAGAAAATTGTGATAGGATTCTCTAAGCTAGCTGGACCTTTAACCTGATGAACGTGGAAGGGGATAAAATTTTAATGGCTAATAAAGTGCAAAGAGAGCTTTCAGAAGTTAAAGAAGATTTTGATAATAAGCTATAAATAGTAGTGATTTCACTATCTTTAGGGATGCCTCAAAGAAGGGAAGGGGCTAATATATGCTTTGGTACAATATGAAAATGTGGTGGCCTAGGTTTCTAGAAAACTAAATGCATATAAATTATCCCACATATAATATGAGGTGTATACTGATGATAAAAGTTTGAAACATTTTTTCATACAAAAAAAAGTTGAATATAGGGTTGGGGAGATGGATGGAGTAACTAAAATATTATACTATGATAATATACTACCATTTAAATAAAGCCAATATAGTGGCAAATGATTTGAGTTTAAAACGTTATAATAATCTTACCATATAGATCATCCTGCAATGGGAGTAACATAAAGAGTTAAGGAAATTAGCATTATAGATGGTGAGTGGTGACTTAAGGGTTGGGAGCATGATTAGGCAGTTTGAAGTTACAATCAACTTTAATTTTTAGGACCAAAGAGGCTTAACGGAGTTATTACCAAATTAAGAGAATTCAAAGAAGAGTAGAGATAAGGATAACATCATATTCTTAAGTTAATGATAGTGTTGAGATTTAAGTTCAAGTTGTGGGTTCCATATGATATAAAATTAAAAGGGGGATTATAGAGGGGACCTATACTTTTGGGATCAAGATATATAAGAATCTGAAGAGAAATTTATGATGGAATAATAAGAAGAGGGAAATAACCAGATTTGTAATATAGTGTAGAACTTAAAACAAGTGTTAAAGACTGACATGAGAGTTACAAACTTTACCTAGTCTAGCATGAAAATTAAAGCATATTAACGTGAAATATTTTAACATTTTCAAGGATAGCAAAACGTCTTGAGTGAGTATGGTTAATATTAGACAGATTAATCAGATAGATTGATTGTCTCTTTATTACTTATTAGGACAAGTTAACCATTATAGATGTTAATCAGATTATATAAACGAGAGATCATAAGATCTTACAGCGTTTTAGTTTCCATCACTTCTTTTTTGTAGCTAAATTTTCAGGAGAGTTAGTATGAATCCTTAGGGATCAATACACATTTTAGTACCATTTTTCATCTCCAGATAGATGAGTAGTGAGAGAGGACGATATAAATCTTGGAGGATATACTGAGAGCTTATGCTTTAGATTTAAGTAGGGAACGAGATGAATAGTTGATAATAATGGAGCTTGTATATAATAACAATTTTAAAGTCAACATTTAAATGACCCTTTTTAAGTCTTTATATGGGAGGAAGTGCATCCCCTATTTATTGAGATGATAAAAGTGATAGAAGGCTTTTGAGATATGAGATAGTTTATGAGACGATGGAGATGGTAAAGTTAACTTAGAGGAGGCTTGATGTTACCCATGGTAAATAGAAGAGCTATATATTACATAATGAATTAGATGAAAAATCTGCTTACTTATAGCATAGATGTTTAGGTAATGTATTCAAAGAAAGGCTAGAAAGATTGAGAATCATTCAAATATATATTTTATAGGTAGAAGTATATGTTTGGATTACATTAAAAGAAAGCAAATCAAACTAAATATAATAACAAAAGACCCCTAAGAAGCATTAAGCTTCTTAAGATTATACACATTGTTAGTTGCAGACCTTGTAAAGCTCCATCTTTTGCTAAAAAAATATTTTATTACCTTTATCAAAGACTCTCACGATATGGTTATGTTTATTATTGTTCTTATGCTACAATGTTAAAATCTTTTTTAAGTTAAGGTGTAACAAACGCCTGACACTAAGATGCAACCATTACCAGTTTTACATTGTTTCTTTTCTTAAACTCAAGATGAGTGTAACATTGGTCTATGATTATTGATAGTAAAACTTATCTACTTGTTTTATGCTAAAAAATCACAAGTGAACGGGTCATGACTTGTAGTTAGACAGAGCAGACATCGATCCCATAGGGATTGATGCCTAGACACCGCTTAATTTAGACATAACTTTGTTTAAGAAAAAAATAGTTTAATGAAAATAATATGGAAATTAAATTAAAAATAAAAGACTAACGACGAATCAATAGACAATACCCAAATGGGAAAAAATCGAAATTCAAGAATCTTAAGACTAGAGATTATTTTTTTCCCTGTTTTGTCTCCCTCCTATTTTATCGATTAAATTATGTCTCACCTTAGATTTTTAAATGTACTAATTACCCTCTCTCAAGGTGTAACTATTTGTCCCTAATTGAATTAACAGGAATCAATTGGATGATCTCTCAACCTACCCAATGACTCTACCGGTTCAACTAGTTATTAAACTATCATATGGTTAATCAATTGACTAGCCAAGATCTCTCTTCTAACTATTCAATTAACATGATAATTGAACGTCTATAGGTTGCTAACTCTCGTTGCACAATCCTACACATATTGCATCTTACTCACTATCTCGATTTGTTACAAGATGACAGTTAAAAACAACAATCATCAAAGACACTTCACTCAATTCAATAAAATAGGAGTTCACCATAATAGGTGCCAAAGCAATCTCTAAAATGAAATCAACCTAACATGGTCTCCATAACATCATCAACATTAAAATAAAACATCTTTACAAAGACTAGAAGGAATAAAAGTGACAGAAGATTGAATATAAGGATTCCTTCTCTTCTTTGCCAAAATCTGGAATTTTGGTGTTGATGTGCTATTTTGCCCAATCTTGATGATGATCCTTGTCTTCAATCCTTTCTTAAGGCACCAAACATGTGTTTTTTAGTCAAGGATGGTATTTCTATAGATGGGTGTCGTCCCCCTTGAAGATAGAGGATTAAGGATGCTTAAATAGTCCTAAAATCCTAGGTTTAATAAAGCCCCACATTAAGTCTCGAATTATAATTCCCACGTTTGTGGCAATGTCCATGATTCCCACGAATGTGGGAATTTTTCATAGATGCACTCTTCTTGTCTTCTCTTCTTTGATCTTGTGTTCAACCTCTAAGTTTCTCCCTTTTCTTTCCTACACAAAAATAGTCAATTCTTACCCTCAATTAACATCAAACACACAAAAACAACAATGTAAATCAAACTTAATGAAAACATACAAAATGAATCCTTTTTTTTTATAACTAGGGCGGAACCTGGCAGGGATGGAACCCGATTTATTGAACCCTAAACTAAAATAATAAACAACAATTAAACTAGAAAACACATGCCAATTACCTATAAAAACATGTACAAATGCACACCTATCAACATCCCCATACTTGAATCTTTGCTTGTCCTCAAGCAAAATAAATACAACCAATTAATTCTATCACTTCATTTTCACAAAGAACAAAACATACAATCCCTTAATTCAAGCCAACTCAAATATTGAGTTAATGCACATATCATGGCTACTTTTCCATTGGTATACATAAGCAAACTTATAATTGACACCATCACTCAAAGATAAGTAAAGATGCACAAATGAATTTTCCTTACGATTTTAACTCATTTCTCTCAAATGTTTAAGGTTTAGTATTTTGCTCAAACTTCCTATAGGAAATTATATTACCATACGCTTTCTAATACATCAGTTCTCCTCTATAAGGATTGCATGCATAAATAGATCAAAAGGACTTGTTTAAAGTTGTAGTGTAGTAAGGGCTAAGGTGGGGTCAAAAGAGAGGAAAGATGGTTAAACACAAGCATAAGTAAAGTACGAAACGGATACAATGGGATAACACAACATGACTCCAGATATCCAAACATAACTAATGTAGTACTCTACACTCATTTATGCTACTCGATTGTCCTTCCTTTTTCTTTTCTTTTCGCTTTTTTGCTTTTTTTTTCCAATTTTTTCTTTCTTTCTTTTTCTTTATACATGGAAGAAATATGAATCAAAACTAGAACTTTATACAATGTAGTCCCCAAGCAGGGATGTACTCAACTTATCGCAGAAAAAATTTCACACAATCCCAACTAATGTTTTACTTAATACTTTCTTAAGCTTGTGAAAAGGGTAGGAAAATAGGGTTTAAAGTTTTAAAATTTTGGGTGTTTTCAAGAAACAAAAGGTTAAGGCTCAACGGGGGTAGCAAGGGGTAATTAACGGGTAGGTCATTTAAGCCAAGGGTTAACACAAAAAGGGCCTTGAACATCTCTAGTAAGCACGCATCCAGTAGACTCAAATCGATTCAAAGCAAGTTCTGAAGGTAGTAACCTATGGAAGTAACACTCAACAAGAAATGAAATGACTATAGATGGAGTCATATGGCTCAATCCTCACTTTAGCTCAAATGAAAACTCATTATGCATCTCTACACTACCTCATTGTTCAAATGTCAGTTTGTGACTAAGCTTATGTAACCAACTATTTTTCATCACTCTATATGGTTCACTTTCTACTTAAGTAGCCTAATTTGAGTTCAAGCATGCATTCAATCTAATTTCAACTAACGTGACAAAATCTCGTAGCAATATTTATCATAGTGACTCAAATGCGGTTCCATTGCTAACACAAAGCACCATTGCTAGCACAAAACACATATAATACGCCCAAACATGCATCCTATTGAACACAAAATTTTTTTAAAAAATTGCAATTGAAAAATTTGATGTCACCTCCCCACATTTAAAGATCACATTGTCCTTAATGTGACAAATCAACCTCCAAGTGTGTGAAAATGACATTAAACTAAATAAAAATGAAAACAACATAAACAAAAGAAATTGAAGCAAACAAATGATATCAAACTAAATAAAAGAAAATGAATTCACTAATATTAAAGAAATTAGAACTAACAAAACACATAGCACACTCAAATAAGAAGAACCCAAATAGACATGAAATGAAATTCAATCACACAAAAAAGACGCAAAAGGTAAAAGTTAAAGGGTAAGAAAAGCTTATTCAGATGATGGTGGTGACAGTGATGGTGTAGGAGCTTTGAAATTGCTCCCTCGAAAAGAGTTGAGGAACCTTCTCTTCAAGCTTTGTTGCTCCTTATGAACCTGCCGCATTTGAGTACTGAGTTTATCAAGTTAGGATGTCATCTGTTGATAGTTTGCAGCTATTTCGTCGAGAATTGATTGATATCGGTAAACCGTCGCTAGTTCCCTCAGTTCCTCTACTACTGCTTCCTCCTCTGGCTCTGGAGCTGGGCTAGATGTGGATGGTCGGTTTGTGACTATATTGCCACCCCTCCTGCTCCTCACTACAGTGCGGGTCTAACGATTGCGGAGTTCTATGGATTAGACCTCCATGATCTCAGAGCGTCTCAAATAGGCTATGTCAAACATATTGTGGGGAATAGTATACAAAATTTTCATATTAACATTATAAAATGCACACAAAGTAGAAGCAATATGAGCCATCCCAATAGACGTGTTCTTTTTATTAACCACACTCACTAATGATCAAAAAATTCTATAAGGTATGTTCATTTTAAGCTAAAGAAAAGTTCTTTAGATGAGCATTTATTGATTTCCATTTTATTAAACACAGTCAAGCACATAAATTTGTATAAAAGTAAATGCTCAGCACTTCAGACTAGAGAACTAGGTGCATTATGTGAATCAAAATCTTCTTCACTCGTGAGAGTGTTCCAATAAGCATCGACACCAAAATCCATGTGGCCATTTGAAATTTTTGTATTCAACAAATTAAACAATTCACTCATGACAGAATAATCAAGTTTAAAAACATTTCCACCTAGCCTAAACTAAAACAAATCCATTTTAGAGTTGTATCTAACCGTTGTGAAAAAGTTGAAGGTTATGGTGGTATAAATAGGTATATTGCACCAAATAAATATGTTCTACCCTATGTTTGCAGCTAATTGCTTAAGTTGGTGTCTTACTCCTTTATTTTCTAACACTTCAAAATTAAAATACCTAGAAGTGACTATAGCCCAATGCCTAAAGTCACAGAAATGCGCACCTTCTTCTTCCAAATAAATCGAAAATGAGGCCCAATAATTTGCCGCTAAATTGGTTTTTCCTTCGTTGGAAACTTGAAGGCAGAGTTTATCGACCGTTTTTCGGACCCTTATCGTCCTTGAAGGAGCCATTGTGAGAAGAAAATCTGCAAAAATGAAAGAGAGAGAGTGACATTCGACTTTTAGAGAGAGGAAACAAAAATCTCACCCAAACCCTTGTTGTTTGGAAAGATTAATGCATAAAAAGATGAAACAATGTTAAATTAATGGAAAGGGTTGAGAAAATACCAAGAATATAAATGAAGATTGAAGATTATTAGAGAGTGGGAGGAGAGAAAATCCTGGGTTAGAGAGAGAGTGTATGAAATTTTGAAAGTGGGTGAGAGGAAAAAGAGATAGGGAAACTTAAGTTTCCCTTCGGATGGGATTCCCAATTCCCACGAGCGTGGGATTCCTCTCCAGAAAATTTCTAGAGAGGATTCCCATGTCCGTGGGAATTGCCGTGGGATGGGAATCCTCTCTAGAAAGCTTCTGGAGAGATTTTCCACATTTGTGGGAATCACTGCAATTTCCACGAAAATGGACCGTGGGAATTGTGGTGATTCCCATGGATGTGGGAATCCCCTCTAGAAATTTTCTAGAGAGATTTCCCACATTCGTGGAATCACTGCAATTCTTATGAACGTGGGAATTGGTGATCCTTACTAATTCAAACCTTCTTTCAAGCTTATATGTATTCTCCATGATCCCAAAACCTACAAACATATCAAGATAATATTATCGAGGAAACAAATTGAAATTCAAACATAATTAACATAAACATCAATCAAATCCAATTCAAAAAATGATCAAACCAACGAAGACAAACAACAACTAGGCAAAAAAATTCAAAAGGGAATAACATCCATGGGTTGTCTCCTACGCAAAGCTTTGTTTATTTTCGGTAGCTCGACTTCCCTTATTGCTCATGGTGGCTCAAATGACCGATATGGTATCCGTGCAGAAATTGATCTCAAATTTTATAGATGAGCTACCCCATTTTGGATTCCACCTTCATTATTGTTTTCCTTTCTTCACCTTCTTTTAGGTGTTCATTTCTTTCTGAATGCATTCCTAAGATCCTCAATATTTTTCCATCCTCCTTGGAGTTCAGGTTCCTTGATATCTATTAGG
Organism: Erythroxylum suave; assembly: GCA_027563595.1. Taxonomy (NCBI): domain Eukaryota; kingdom Viridiplantae; phylum Streptophyta; class Magnoliopsida; order Malpighiales; family Erythroxylaceae; genus Erythroxylum; species Erythroxylum suave. The sequence goes on along the minus strand of JAOSBN010000006.1, from coordinate 7,743,979 downwards.
GGTGGTGTAGGATGATAATTACTCGTTTCCTACTCTCAATATTAACTTGCCCCCATCAACATCAATAATTGCACAAGTAGTTGCCAGAAACGGTCTCCCCATAACCATAAAAGTTTCCTTGTCTTCACTAATGTCCACTATGTAGAAATCCACAGGGAAGGTAAACTTATCAATGTGTAGTTGCACATTCTTGATAATTCCCTTTCATAAATGCATCGTTCTGTTAGCCGTCTTTATTAATGTCTTAGTAGACTCTGGCTCTTCTAGACCTAACTTCTGACTGAGTGAGTACGACATCATGTTGATGTCAGCTCCCAAATCTACAATTGCTCGATTTATCCTAACTCCATTTATACTACACGAAATGAAGAAGACCCCCGGGTCTTCTTTCTTTTGTGTTACATGTGGACTTTCTTCTAATATGTGCTTGATAATCTCTTCCTTCAACAATTCCTTTAACATGAGCTTTGTCTGGAGTTGATTTGTTATATCTGTCACCTTGCATAACTCCTCTTCCTTAGAATTCCTAACTACTCCACTTGGAGATGACTTCTGCTGAGCGAAAATCTGGTGTAAAAGTCTAAGTTGAAGTTCCCTAATCGGCTTGTTTATTGGTCTACTAAGAAAGATGTCTAATGCTGCTTGTTCTTCTTACTTGTCTCCATCTTTCTCCTTGTGTCCGCTTTCTCTTTTCTTTATCCAAGTAATGGCCATGATTCTTTCCTTCGGATTCACCTCAGGCTTAGTAGACTACCTGTATTGCATGAAGATAAAGCATTAACTAATTGGCCTACCTAAACTTCCACATTGTGGATGATTGTTTCATGATTCTTTAAAATTTGATCAAATTTTGCTTCCATCTTGTTCTGATTTTCCTTCTGGTTTGCATGCATCTTTTTGTTATTCTCCTCTTGTGCTACCAGTTTAGACCTCAAGACTTCCGTCATCTTATCCATTTTTCTTTCCAATGCTCTAAGTCAATCTTACAGGAATCTTGACAGCCTTTGTGGTCTTTGTTGGCTGCCTACATTATTGTTACTCTAAGAAAATTTTAGGTAGTTTTCCCAACCCGGATTACATGTATTTGAATAAGGATTATTACCTCATTGTGGTTGGCCTAGGTAACTTACCCGTTCAACTCCACCAGCTCCTACTAGGAAATATTCCGTTGAGCTATAGTTGTTCTCCCCACATAGCTCACACTGTGCTTGCATTGCATTCACAACTAAGGTAGACGCTCCTTGCATGTTGTTTAGCTGCTTCGTAAGTGCCATGATCTGAGCCTGCAAGGCAGTAACTGAGTCAATAAGTATCATACCTTTATGTTCCTTCTGGCCTTGTCTACTCCTCTCGCTCGACAACATGCAGCTGTTGCTTGCTAACTCTTCCAACAAATCATGTGCTGCTTCCGCCATCTTCCTCATTTAGCTAGAATTTACACTTACTGAATTTAGCATACAGTTGTTTCTCCCTCATAATCTATAAAATCACTCTTAGATGCTCATGATGTTCTTCTCTGTTATTTGAATACAAAAGCATGTCATCAATGAACACAATTACAAATCTATCCAGATAGGGCTGAAACATCTTATCATCAAGGCCATAAATGCAGCTGGGGCATTAGTTAACCCGAACAACATTACTAAAAACTCGAAAGGCCTATATCTACTCCTGAATGCACTCTTCGGTACATCAGCCTCTGTTATCTTCAACTGATAGTACCTAGATCTCAAATCTAACTTGGTAAACACCTAAACTCCTTACAATTGATCAAATAAGTCATTAATTCTAGGAAATGAGTACTTGTTCTTTATTGTGACCCAATTCAGTTGCCTATAATCAATGCATAGTCTCAAGGTTCCATTTTCCTTCTTTACAAATAAAACTGGAGCTCCCCAAGGTGAAGCACTGGGTTTAATAAAACCTTTTTCTAGTAACTCTTGTAGTTGAGCCTGCAACTCCTTTAGCTCCACTGGTTCCATCTTGTAGGAGGTATGGATATAAGAGCAGCACCAGGATCCAAGTCAATTGTGAACTCTGTTTTCCGATCTGGAGGTAAACCAGACAATTCAGCGGGAAACACATCCAGGAATTCCCTAACAACAAGAATGTCCTGTATATTCGGCTCAGCTCTAGCATCAATAATGTGGTCCAGATAAGCCTCACATCCATATTACATCAACCTCAAGGCACTCATAAATGATATCAACCTGGCTAGCACTGCTTGACTAATACCTCTGAAAACTGCTCTCGGTTAATTAGGAGATTCCAATACCACCTCCTTAGTGTAGCAGTTCATGATAACCCTATGAGCAGCAAGTCAATCCATGCCTAGAATGACATCTATCTCCCTTAATTGTAATATAATCAAGTCTGCTTCCAATTCTGCCTGATAAACTCTAATCAAACACCTCTTGGAGACTTTCCCAATCATGGTGGTACGACCTATTAATGTACTCACCTCCAATTCACGTTTCAATTGCTCTCTATCACAACGCAACTTATGTAGCACCCCCTCACCGTAGGGTATACACGGAGACGCCCGTAGGTCATCCCGATACATATCCTATGATAAGGGTGCGCTACGAGTAATCACTAACACTTCACATGGCATCAATAATCATAAAGCATCAATATGAAAATCACT
>JAOSBN010000006.1:7728842-7741232 GCA_027563595.1 Erythroxylum suave | reverse complement strand
ACATATGCCGGAAAATATCATGAATGCATATACAATCATGTGCATGTGCAAAAATTACCATTCATATCTATATAGAGACTATATGATGTATGATCATGCCGAGATATGTTTATACACGCCTAACTCGTCCCAAATGACCAATTTACCCTTCCCATCGGTGATGAGATGTTACAACTTACATGCCAGATGCGGTGCAATAAGTGAATGCATATATCCAGGATCTAGCAATGCAAATGCTTCATAATCAAAGATAAGCAACAAATCTGTAACGACATCCAGAGAGTCCTGAGCCTCTTGTGTGGTCCTAGCGTATCCTCGGGCTTGAGATTGGGATTTGTTGCTTTGAACCTCAGTCCTAATAGAAGGACTTCCAGAACTCACTCTGCCTCTACCTCTCTGTCCAAACCCACCAGCTCGAACCTGTTGAATAGTAGTCTCACTCACTAATCCCCCTCTCATACCAGACTGGGCTCCAATTGTAGCAGGACAATCCTTAACCTGATGATCAAATGAGTCACATCTAAGACAAGCTCCAGTACTCACCACTGTGCTTCTTCCCACAATGCTCACAAATGGGTATCTGACCTGACATTGCATCTCTTCCACTGCCAGACTATACAAAACTACCCCTCTATCTGAACCCCGACTGTTTTGATCCAGTCGGTGGTCGAAATGGTCTATCTTGGTGCTTACTAAACTTTCTACTAGAACCGCCCTAAAATTTGCTAAGCCTCTTCTTTCTAGACTTTAATCTCTGCTCATACTGACTATCCCTCAACAATTGTTCTATTCGAATCAAGGCTACTCTGAGCTTAGTTAAACTGCTCAAGTTAATAAGAGCTAGCCTGTCTGAATCTCCATGTTTAACCCATCTTCAAATCTCCTGCATTTGTTTTCCTCAGTAGGAATCAAGGCAGTTGCATAACCCATCAGTTCTTTGAATTTAATCTCATAATCTACTACTGACATTCTGCCCTATTTTAGATTCATAAATTCCTTCAATCTTTATGTCAAAGTAGATTTTGGGCATGTAATTTTCCCTGAAGGGCCTCAGAAAGTCTCCCCAATTCAGATTGCAAGGCTTAGTGTAAAGTACTACCTAGAACAGTCTTACACCATTGATATGCTAGACCTTGCAGTAGTGAGACCACATAATCAAATCTCTCATCAGCTTCATAGTCTATCTGATCCAATACTCGCTTAGTCCTCTCTAACCATCTCTCGACCTCTGCAGGGTTTGTACTACGTACTTCCGTAGAAGTCCACAGCTTCCTACTTTCTAGTCTATCGTACCCCCTCTCACTTCTCTCGGGAGCTCTTGGAGGCATTCCCTTAGGTCGAGGCACAGAAGACTCTCTACTAGCTCTTGTCGATCTTAAGTCAGTTGAGTGTCCTTTCTAATCACCTATGTTGGATGACCTATCATAAACAATAACTCCCATTATAATTCGCATTTCTCACTATATTTTATGTTTAGCATTTCTATATGTCCCTAGAGATGCCAACCATGCTCTGATACGAAAATGTAACACCCCACTACCATAAATTACATACCTGAATACCCTGTGGACATTCTAGTATATAATCTATAATAATGGTATGTTAGAGCAATCACATATCCAAATTAATTATGGCATCAACTATTATACAGAAAAGTCACCAAATTTTAAAACCAATTGCATTTCTCATTTCATTTCATAAAAATCAAACTTACATTGTAACTTTACAAAACCATCCGAATATATACAATGTCAAATCCCTATACATAACACACTGCTTGACAGAGGAATTGCACATAAACTACTAACTAATCCTTCAGTCTCATTTGACCAACCTTTGAGCCATTTCTTGATAAAAGTACAAGAATTAGTCTTCTCATAGAGTTTGTCTGTCTCTAATGTCCTCTCTCGGACCTGAAATATCAATGCTGCAATTTTGGTAAGTTTTGTGAACTCAATGATGTAACCATCCTCGATGGTTTACCCGATTCATACCACATATCAAATCATATAAGTACATAATTCACAATTTTGCATTTAATAATTTGCACCACATATCATAGAATGCACATATCCCAATTTCATTTAAGTACATATTCACATTACAATTCAATCAGCCAATTACATTTAACAATTGCATATGCAATATTCATGTGACCCACTTTCAATTATTACGTTGTTGTGACCGAGTGCCTAATTTGTCCCATATCCATTCTAGATACCGAGCTCATTGATACTATCCCTTACCTGTTGTGGATATAGGGCTCATTGTATATATCGAACCTTTAGTTATATACCACATTTCGGAGCTTTAAGCTCATTTTCGGTGGCTACTCATGTCACAACGATCATTATCTGATCATGCATTCATGTATGAAATGCATCTCATTCATATTCAATCAATTCTATTTTCAATCAATCATTCCCATTTTCAATCTCATTCCCATTTAATCACATTTTTAGTCCCATATACATATATCATCGGACCTTAATCCGACATTCAAAGAAAACATGTTGAGTAACACATATTTTACCAAATTCACATTCAAGAAATACTTCAATATCATATTCATCAATCAAAATCTTCGGACCTTCATATCCGGAATCAGTACAAACAGTTAATTCCACATTCAGTATAGAATCTATAGCAAACATATATTAAGTGAGATCATCTAAGTTACTCACCAATCGCTCCAGAAAGCTATTGCCTTGAAGTCCTGGCAATGTCTGGATGACGGCGCTCTAAATGCTCCTCTATGTCATGCAAAATACATTTACACACAAATTTTGAACAAATGTATAAGTATTCATTTATGCACATCTATGTATATAAAATCTATCCAATGTATGTTCAATGACAATCTGGGATATTTTTCCATCTTTCACATCACATGATCATTCATAGTTCAAAATTCACATAACTTAATCTGTACTTAGGGTTTACACCTCAATAAAATAATTTGAATCTAATATCATAACCTCATTTATCATTTTAGATTTTTCTGAAAACAAATTTTTGGGTCAACCTTTCATGAGTATTTAGACTAGGTAAATGGATTAATTTGGCAACACTTCCTTCTACAAAAATGTTCCCTATTGTCTTAAGTTTCTAATGACACCAAGATCATACAATTTGATTCATTATTCTATGAGTTATGCTCACAATACCACAAAATGAGTACATTTGAATGAGTATGGCATCATGTTGAAGCCAGCTCCCAAATCCTCAAATGCTTGATCTATCCTAACTCCATTTATACTACACGGAATGAAGAAGTCCCCCGGGTCTTCTTTCTTTTGTGCTACATATGGACTTTCTTATGATATGTGCTTGATAATCTCTTCCTTCAATGATTCCTTTAACATGAGCTTTAACTAGAGTTGATTTGTTATGTCGGTTATCTTGCTTAATTCCCCTTTCTTAGAATTCCTAACTACTTCACTTGGAGATGACTTCCGCTGAGCAAAAATCTAGTGTAGAAGTCCAAGTTGAAGTTTCCTAATCGGCTTGCTTACTGTTCCACTTAGAAAGATTTCCAATGTTGTTTGTTCTTCTTACTTGTCTCCATCTTTCTCCCCATGTTTGCTTTCTCTTTTCTCTATCCAAGTAATGGCCATGATTCTTTCCTTCGGATTCTTCTCAGGATTGCTTAGTAGACTACCTGCATTGCGCGAAGATAAAGCATTAGCTAGTTGGCCTACCTAAACTTCCAGATTGTGGATGGTTGATGCGTGATCTTTTAAAATTTGATCAAATTTTGCTTCCATCCTCTTCTGATTTTCCTCCTAGTTTGCATGCATTCTTTTGTTATTCTCCTCTTGTGCTGCTAGTTTGGACCCTAAAACTTCCATCATCTTATCCATTTTGCTTTCCAATGCCCCAAGTCGATCTTGCTGGAATCTTGGTAGCCCTTGTGGTCTATGTTGGCTACCTGCATTATTGTTATTGGAAGACAGTTTGGGTGGTTTTTCCAACTCGGATTACATGTATTCGAATACAGATTATTACCTCATTGTGGCTAGCCTAGGTAGCTTACCTGCTCAGTTCCACCAGCTCCCATTAGGAAATGTTCCACTGAGCTATAGTTGTTCTCCCCACACAACTCACATTGTGCTTGCATCGCCTTCATCGCTGAGGTAGAAGCTCCTTGCATATTGTTTAGCTGCTTCGTAACTGCCGTGATCTGAGCCTGCAAGGCAGTAACTGAGTCAATAGGTATCATACCTTTATGTTCCTTCTGGCCTTGTCTGCTCCTCACGCTCGACCACATGCAATTGTTGCTTGCTAACTCTTCCAACAAATTATGTGTTGCTTCCACCATCTTCCTCATCAGTGAACCTTCGACTGCTACATCAACTGTCCCTCTTGTGCTCGGATTCACTCCATTATAGAATGTTTGAAGTAGAAACTCCTTCGGGAGGTTATGATATGGATAGCTTCTTTGAAGTTCCTTAAATCTCTTCCAAGCTTTATAGAGAGATTATCCGTTGCTTTGCTAGAAATTTGTTATTTCCTTGATAATCCTCGTTGTCTTTGTTAATGGGAAGTACTTGGCGAGGAATGCTTGGGCGAGTTGCTCCCAAGTAGTGATCTGGCTTGAATTCAAGGAATTGTACCGCACTTTAGCTCGATCCTTCAACGTGAATGAAAATAGTCTCAGCTTCACCGCATCATTGGACATTCTATTGAATCTAAAAGTGTCGCAAATCTCCAAGAAGTTTACAATATGGTCATTTGGATCCTCATTAGATAGCCCATATAACTACATAGTATTTTGTAGAATGTTGAGTAGCGCTGGCTTTATCTCAAAATTATTCGCCTGGACTATCGGCCTCGCCACTCCTTAAGAACTAGACCCTAGCGTCATGAAATCCATTAACGTTCACTTTAGTCCTCTTTGCTCTCCTTCTTTAGCCATATCTTGATTTGAAAAGTTTAAATGCTTCGCCCTTCTTGTTTCTCTTTCGTGCTTCTTAATGTTGGGAAATTCGTCTTCTATTGCTTCTTTTATCCTTCGTGTGCTCCTTGTATTCATACACCTGCAATTACACAAGGAAAAATATAAAAAATTCTTAAATCAAAGTAATCTAAATCAAACACAATGCTCAACAATCAATCCCGAGCAACAGCACCAAAAACTTGTTGATAGTAAAACCTACCTACCTATTTTACGCTCAAAACTCATAAGTGAACGGGTCGTGACTTATAGTTAGACAGAGCAGATATCGACCGCACAGAGATTGATGCCTAGCCATCACTTAATTTAGACACAACTTTGATTAAGAATTGAAATTGTTTAATGAAAATAATTTGAAAATTAAATTAAAAATAAAAGACTAAAGACTAATTAATAGACAATACCAAAATGTAGAAAAATCAGAATTCAATAATCTTAAGACCAGAGATTACTTTTTTCTCTATTTTGTCTCCTATTTTATCGATTGAATTGTGTCTCACCCTAGATTTCCAAATGTACTAATTATCCTCTCTCAAGGTGTACCTATTTGCCCCTAATTGAATTAATGGGAATCAATTGGACGATCTCTCAACCTATCCAATGACTCTACCGGTTCAACTAGTTACTAAACTATCCTACAGGTGATCAATTAACTAGCCGAGATCTCTCTTCTAACAATTCAATTAACATGACAATTGTATGTCTATAGGTTGCCAACTGTCCTACACATATTTCATCTTATTCACTCTCTCGATTTATTGTAGGATGACAACTAAAGACAACATTCATCAAAGACACTTCATTCAATTCAATAAAATAAAAGTTCAACACAATAGGTTTCAAAGCAATCCCTAAAATGAAATCAGCCTAACATAGTCTTCATAACATCATCAACATTCAAATAAACCATCTTTACAAAGACTAGAAGGAATAAAAGTGACAGAAAATAGAATATGAGGACTCCTCTTCTTTGCCAAAATCTGGAATTTTGATGTTGATGTGCTATTTTGCCCAATCTTGATGATGATCCTTGTCTTCAATCCTTCGTCAAGGCTCTAAACATGTGTTCTTCACTCAAGGATGGTGTTTCTATAGATGGGTGCCATCCCCCTTAAAGATGGAGGCTTAACGATGCTTAAATAATAAAGACCTAAGTTTAATGAAGCCCTGCATTAAACCTCGGATTATAATTCCCACGTTCGTGGGAATTTGCATGATTCCCACAAACGTGGGAATTTGTCACAGATGCACTCTTTTTGTCTTCTCTTATTTGATCTTGTGTTCAACATCCAAGTTGTATCCTCTTCTTTCCTACACACAAAATAGTCAATTCTCTGCATTAAGCCTCGGATTATAATTCCCACGTTCGTGGGAATTTGCATGATTCCCACAAACATAGGAATTTGTCATAGATCCACTCTTCTTGTCTTCTCTTCTTTGATCTTATGTTCAACCTCCAAGTTGCTCCCTCTTCTTTCCTACACACAAAATAGTCAATTCTTACCCTCAATTAACATCAAATACATAAGAACAAAAATGGAGATCAAACTTAATGAAAACATATAAAATGAATCCTAAACTAGAACAATAAACAACAATTAAGCTAGAAAACACATGTCAATTACTTATAAAAACATGTACTAATGCACACCTATCAATGATCAACTTTGATGTCAGTCTTATTGTGCTTCTCAATTTCTCATACCTTCATGAAAGATAGGCACCTATTATTTTAATATGTTTGACATTTATTATGCTTTGCTCTATGAATTTCTCCAATTTTTCACATCTTCGAGTTAGAATTACCGTATAAAGTCTTCTATAAAGTTATTGTCCATCTTTTTATCTTCCAATTGAATTTAAAATATCATCGATCGAAGAATTAGGAAGAAATTTGCACTACATCTCGTGTTATCTCCTCAAATTCACCAACTACAAGATAATGAACCAAACATGGAAAATATAATGAAATTTATATAAAACACATTATAAATATGAAAATATCAAGTAAATTAACCCCATATAACATGTAAAATATTGACTTTTCAAATTATAATAACAAATTTTGTTAAATTTTTTCTTGTTATTCATGGTAATCTTAGAATCAAACATAATGCATTAAATGAAAAATATGCTTAGTTGTGTCATAAATGTTTGGGTCATATATTCAAAGAAAGGTTAGCAGAATTAGAAAAAAAAAAGAGATTCTTTTGATTATAGGCTTTATTGATCTAAGTGTATGTGTGAATTACATTAAAAGAAAGCAAACTAAATATAATAAGAAAAGAGCCATAAGAAATACTAAGCTTCTTGAGATTGCACACACTCATTTTTGCAAACCTTTTAAAGCTCCATCTTTTGATAAAAAAATGTTTCATTACTTTTATTAAAGACTTGTCATGATATGGTTATATTTATTAGCTTAAGAAATTTATTTTAGAGATTTGATAAACTGAGTGTTCAAGCCTTTTTCAGATCAATTTGTAGTAGTATTCGTAGATGATATCTTAGTTTATTTCAAAATTGAAAAGGAGCATATGGAGCATTTGAGAATCATACTACAAAAATTGAGAGAGAATCAACATTAAGCTAAGTTAAAGAAATATGAGTTTTGGCAAAAGAAGATTTCTTCTCTAGGTTGTGTGAAATAGGAAGGAATATCAATAGTTTCAAGTTATTACAAGAAATTTATGATAGGATTCTCCAAGCTAGTTGGACCTTTGACCTAATTAATTTGGAAGGGGGTAAAATTTTAATGGATAATAAATTGCAAAGATAGCTTTCAATAGTTAAACAAGATTTTGATAACAAATCATATGTGCTTTGGTACAAAATGAAAATATGTTGGCTTATGTTTTCAGAAAACTAAGTCTATATAATTATCATACAAATAATTTAGAGCTTGCAAGAATAGCTTTTTCTTTAAAGGCGTGGAGTCATTATTTGTACAGTGGAAGATATTAGGTGTATATATATCATAAAAATTTGAAACACTTGTTCATAGAAAAAAAAAGTTGAATGTAAGGCAAGGGAGATGAATGAAGTAGCTAAAATATTATGATATGATAATGAACTATCATTCAAGTAAAACCAATACAGTGGTAAATGATTTGAGTTAAAGGGATCATAATAATCTTACCATATTGATTATCTTACAGTGGGAGTAACATAAAGAGTTGATGTAGCAATATAGGAGAGTAGTGACTCAATGAGCATGATTAAGCAGTTTGAGGTTACATTCAACTTTAATTTCTAAGATCAAAGAGTCTTGAAAAATTAAGAGAATTCAAAAAGGAGTAGAGATAAGGATAACATCATATTTTCAAGTTAATGATAATGTTGAGGTTTAAGTTCAAGTTGTGGGTTCCATATGATATAAAACTAAAAGGGAGATTATAGAAGGGAACTATACTTTTAGGTTCAAGATATATAATAAACTAAAGAGAAATTTATGATGGAACAACAAGAAGAGGGAGATAACTAGATTTGTAACATAATGTATAACTTATCAATAGGTCAAAAAAAGCATTGAGATTAACATAAGAGTTACATTTACCCATTTTTGAATGAAAGTTAGAGTATGTTAATATGGAATTTTTTAAAACATTTTCGAGGAAAGTGAGAGGTCTTTAGTAATTATCATTAATATTTGACAAATTGATCAAGTTAAGCTCTTTTGTAACTTATTGGGACAAGTTAATCATTAGATATATTGGGAAAATTATACATATGAGAGATCACGAGATTTTATGGAGTTTGTTTTTGTTTCCATTACATCTATTTGTACCCATTTTTTTTAGGGGAGTTAATACCAATCTTTAGGGATCAACATAAATTTTAGTACAATTTTTTATCTTTAGATAGATGGGTAGTGAGAAAGGGTGATATGAATCTTAGAGGAAATATTGAGTTGAGGGGGAATGGGATGAATAGTTAGCAATAGTGGAGCTTGTACCATTCAAATGACACTTTTACGGCTTTGTATAGGAGGAAGTTCATCCCCTATTTGCTAGGATGATATAGGTGGTAGAAGACTTTTGAGATATTAGATAGCTTATGAGACAACGAAGAAGGTCAAGTTAATACAGAGCAAGCTTAATGTCGCCCATAGTAGATAAAAGAGCTATAGAGATCAAAAGAGGTGTCCCTTGAAATTTTGGGTGAATGATCATGTATTCTTAAAGATGTTAACTACAAGAGGGATTTAGAGGTTTTATTTTAGATGGAAGTTAAGTCCTAAGTTTGTAAGCCCTTTTGAGATCTTAGAGATAATAAATCTAATGACATACCATTTCACATTACCACTAACATTGACCAATATTCATGACATTTTTCATATTTCAATGCTTAGGAGATATGCATATGACCTATCTTATATTGTAAATCACTTTAAGTTAGAGCTAGGAGATGGCTTGAGTCAAGTGGAGCCACCGATGTAGGTTATGGACTATAAGAAGAAAGTGATGAGGATTATAGTTATACCCTATGTCAAAGTGGTGTAAGGAAAGAGTAAGACTCCACCTAGGAGTTAGAGGATGAGATAAGAAGTAAGCACCCTTAACTATTTGATATTCTAGGTAAGTCGAATTTTGGAGCAACATTTATTGATTTTTATTATAAGTTATTTTGATTATGACTTTATTGTTAAAGTGATGCAAATTAGGGTTGATTATATTATTAAGTTTACACAATTATAAGGGTGTTTAAGATGTGACTAAATTAACCACATATAGAAGAATATAATAACTAGACATGTTACTCCAATACGTTATCAAAATTGAATACCATTTGGTATTTTAAGTAAGCTTTTGATAGAAATATTAGATTGAGGTAATTAAAAAAGTTATAAAAAACTAAAAGGAATACATATATTTCACATTAAAACATCAAGACTGATGTTAAACTCAAATAAGATAATTTAGTGAAAGAATTTTACGAGCTCATTTTGTTGTCACTACTAAATATTGGTTGGTATTTTTATCTTAACTTTTCTTAGGAATATTAAATTGAGATGATTCAAAAGGCTATAGAAAGATAATAGAATTATTTATAAATACTAGGAAAACATCTTAATAAATTTTATTGAGTTATATGGTTGGGTCCGTCTCATGATTAGGTAGTATTTTGTTATAGGCTCGGGATTGGGGCATAATAATGCCTAATTTGGCAGATTCCATATTTTGGAAGATTTTAATCGTACCTTTCCCAAACCAATAGAGATAAATGTGAGGGGGCGCTTGGTTCGCAGAGGGTAATGGGAATGGGAATAGGAATGAATATAGTGGGGAATGAGAATAGATATAATCATTATAATAATGATGGTCGGTTAAGATGGAGGAATGATTACCATAATCTTCGATGGTGGTTGGTTTGTTAAAAATCTTGAAAAATAAAAATTTGTTAAAAAATTTTTTATATCAAATTTTAAATATATTTTAATTAATCATATTTTATGCACCCTATTTATAATGACAAAATGTTTAAAATCAAGTATATTGCGGTATTTCATTTCCAATAGCTCTTGAAGAAAAGAAATGCTCCAGTATTTTCTTGCATCAACATATCATTAGTTACATAATATCCTCAAAATATAGTTTAATAATCGAAAATATTGTTACAATTGATCAACATAACCATAATATCCACCATTCCATTGCTATAGTAAAATCAAGTAATATAGTTTAATACAATTTACAGTCCTCTGATAAGGCAAATGATGTAAAATATCTGTCGTATACACAATACCTTAACCAAAAGCCTTTAATTGATGCAAAATAACCAGGTTAGCACTACAATCATTGTTCACATCACAATTACAAAAGACACAACTAATACAAATCACCTGGTTAGGCAACATCAATTGCATCACAAGTTCATAATACTTACAAAAATATCAATATGCTTCCTCGAATGATTCATAGACTAGAAGATAGATAGAGGAATCCATGTACAAAAGACTTTTTTAGACGACTTGGCAAAGTGAATAAAATCTGAACTTTGGCAAGATCATTACAAAATAACAGAACAGCCTTACCAACATCCATTTGAGGTATGCCAATATTAAGAAGCTCAGTCATGAGCTCTTGCATCTTCTCATCAGTTACAGAATCAGATTTAGACTCTGCAATCAAAGCATTTGTAACAGATGCATATTGTGAGGCTATTTGTCCACAAATAGACTCAAACTTAGCAGTGAAATTGTTTAACCTTGACTCAATAGTATTCTGAAGTATTGCTGGTCTTTTTTTCTTGTAAGAATTTTCCTTCCTTGGTGACAGGTTTTTTCACCTTTTTATTCTATGACTACTTGAAGGAATGGCCGATGATTCTTGTGTATTAGATACCACAACAAGTTCATCTTCACTATCTGATGAAAAATGGACTATCATATTCTTTGGGCTATTAGCCTTATCACTTACTTCAGGTATATCCTCGACTTTGAGTCCCATCGCTCTATCTTTGCCGCACACTATGTCCAATTTTTGCAAATATGGGAATTTAAAGTTCCACATTCCAATTGCATTCTTGTGATTTTGTAAAAAAGAATTACAAGAAGAAGAATATTAAAAACAGAATAACAAGAAAATGTTATAATTATGCAAAAAGAAATTACTAAAATAAGAGTTCAATCAACTTTTGAGTTAGATGTCCTTACCAAGCACTATTCATCAAACCATTATTTCTCACAATTGATCTTATGCTCAACATCATCCCACTGACAACCACTTTGCATACACATTTCAGAAATTAGATTGTACTTGTTTGTTAACCATTTAATCTTATAGTCAATGTGAGGATTGACATCCTTATCAAAATTAGGAATCTTACTCAGCAACATCTTGTGCACTTCAATCATGTAATTATTCTTAAATCCCCCATCTACTTTCCATAAAGGATCGTAAGCTAGTTCTTGCAAAACGTCGACCAAAGCTTCAACCTCATCATCCTTCCAATACCGCTTATTGTTTCCCCTCACACAAGTAGCCATAGCCATTCCTAATAAAAGAACGACAAAGTAACAGTTATCAAAGAAATAACATATAATAAAAATAACTTTGCTGAAAATTTTAAAGCATGCTCATGTAATCTAATAAGTCACGAACACATAGTTAACCAAACAGAGATATTCACATAGGTGCATTTCAAAAGTAATCCAATAACTGAAAGTTATATATTACTGATATTAAACAAAAATAAATGTTCAACGTTCAGGTACATTAATTGAAATCAAAACATTTCAACAATAATAATAAGCATATGAAACAAACATATCTTAAATTTCGAATATACATCATTATCATTGGATCTATTCATCCATATATTATACATGTTGGTCGCCATAATTCTGTCAATCCCTTTTTCTTCCTTTGTTTTAATTTCACAGATCTTATATTGAAGGTACAAACAATAGATAACATAATGGATAGCAAATA
>JAOSBN010000006.1:7712361-7728742 GCA_027563595.1 Erythroxylum suave | reverse complement strand
ATTGTTAGAAATGAGAATTGTTGAGAATTGTTGGAAATGAAAATTATTTATGAATGTTTTGTGATTGTTGGAAATGAGAATTATTGGAAATGGAAACTGTTTATGAATGTTTTGTGATTGTTGGAAATAAGAATTGTTGGAAATGAAAATTGTCTATGAATGTTTTGTGATTATTGGAAATGGGAATTCTTGGGAATTGAAAATTATTATATGAATGTTTTGTGATTGATGGAAATGAGAATTATTGGAAATGGAAATTATTATATGAATGTTTTGTCATTGTTGAAAATGAGAATTGTTGGAAATGGAAATTATTTTATGAATGTTTTGTGATTGTTGAAAATGAGAATTATTGAAAATTGTTAGAAATGAAAATTGTTTATGAATGTTTTGTAATTGTTGAAAATGAGAATTGTTGAGAATTGGAAATTGTTATCTAAATGTTTTGTGATTGTTGGAAATAAGAATTGCTGGGAATTGTTGGAAATGACAATTGTTATATGAAAGTTTTGTGATTGTTGGAAATAGAAATTATTGAAAATTGTCAAGAAAGATATTTTATTATCATTATTATTTTCAATATCATTTCTTATAATTTTTAATAATTATAATTTATTGTTTACTAGAAGCCTTAATAGTATAAGTAGTTCAAATGATCTAATTTTCATTGATAATATCGATGTTTTGGCATATTAGGTTTCTAAAGAACCGAATTTGATAGATATCAATGACTTGAAAGATAATCTTGGATGGGAAAGCCTTCACATGTTATTTGGTGCATTAAATTTGAATGATAATGATGATGAACCTCCTCTCAATGATGAAGATTTTGTACCAAATGATAACTAGGGTTAGTATAGTTATAGCGGGTAACTTCCTGTTGATGATTGAATTTCGTTGCAGGTTATTTTTCCTCTTCTTTTAATTTTACCTATATTTGATTTTTATCAGTTTATGTTAATTTTTATATATGTGATGTAGTTGTAAATGTTTTTATTTCAGGTTTGACTTCAACTTGATTGTTTCCTCGTCACGATGAAATTGTAATAGTTAATAGATATTTATTGTTCTTTTGTTGGATGTTTTGATATGATTATTATTTATTAAAAATTTGAAATTATATTATTGTAATATTTTAAATACTTTGTATTATTCTTATTTTTATATTTGTATTATGATGATTGTTTTTTTCATATTAATTGTTGTTATTATTTATATGTGAAATATTTAAAAATTATTGTCATTTTATATTAAATTATTAATTGTAATAATTATTTATTATTATGATTTTTAGAAACAAGGTTGATGTAAACTTGTAAACTATACAGTATATAACTGTACAATATATCAGTGGACTATTTTGCAAATTTTAAAAATTTCAGGAGCTATTTGATAAATATAAAAAATTGCCTGAAACGATACCTTGTACAGTACCGTACTAGAACTCAATTTGGTACTAAATCTGATATGGTATTCGCAACTTTGATAAAAGCAACAAACTTGTAAATGTAAGACTAAGAAGGAATAAGAAAACAACAGAGTAATCAAGAAGGCTAACACAGATTTCAGCATATCATATTTCAGTAGTAACACTTCTTCCTTCTCCTTTATTTTCTCATTATTCTAATATGATATTCAGTTCGGAATCAATGACACCATGAAAATTGGGTTTTTGTGGCATAAGATGCCTTAAAGAAGATAAAGTAAGAAAGGAATTGGGGATTGATGGCCGTAAGAATTATGGAAGCCCTAGATAAAGGAGGAAAAGTTTTGGTTAACCAAGCATTTCGGCATCTGTTTCAGAATATAAATGAAGTTGCTACAGGCTTTTATAATTCACTTTAGTGTTTTTTGGATGGTGAGCTTTGACTATTCTAGGGATTTTCAAGTCAATTAAGTTTTGCAAATTCAAATTGATTTTTTTCAATTTTGAACAAATATTAGAGATAAGGATTCTCTTTTAAGACTTAAACAGTAATATCGTTATTGTATCATTTAAATTTTCGAACAACTATAAAGGAACATTCTTTCAATATAAGCATTAACACGTGAACATGTATATATTCAGAGTATAGTGTTTGAAATTATAGACACCAAGTAAAGATGGCTATATATATATATATATTATATGGCTTTCTTTCTTGTTATTGTAATCTGTTTTTTGCAATGCCTTCTCTTTAGGACTGCTCACAAATTGGCCTCCGTTTCAAGCAAATCTGTATTCTGTTCTTGCAAAGTTTACCTATCATGTTTGGAGCTAAGCTTTTTTGTATCAGTGCTAGACTTAGGCAATTCCAAGACTTCAAGTTAAAAAGAAAATGAGGGGCATCTAATTCTTATGTGTCTCCCTAGGTAAGAAGCATCACAAGCAACAACTGGACCTTTATTCTTATATATATATATATATATATATATAATACGTACTTCAGCTGTAAAGCAAGATTAAAGTTCCTCACTTCCTAACGTTCACTCTTCACTATCACTCAACATCTCAATTAGCTAAAGTACTAGCTTTCTGTAGTTTATATAGCAGATCTTTATTCCAATTTGGTAATTAGCAAGAAGGGCCTATATAGTTGGATGCTGGCCACATTAATCATTCATTTCTTTATCTATTGGCAAAATCGCTCAAACTCTACATTGGTTTTTGTGTTCCATGATGATTTATTTTCAATAAAGGCTATGCATGGTTTCTACAGCCAGTTATTGTTTATGAATTCATTCCATTAGGCAATCCTCTTTGGCATACATCAGCATCGCAATGTTTGACTACTATCTTTAAAGACCTCAACTTTGGAGTTTATAAATTAGCCACCAACTAAATCATTCTAGTGTTTCACGATGAAGCATAAATAAATATCATGACATATTGATTGGAAAATCAACTCCTTATAACAAGCGAGGCATCTATAATAAACTCAAGAGTAGAGGGAAAACATACTGGTAAGGAAAATTACCTTTCTTCTCCTACGATCAACATACCTAAGAGCAGAACGTAGTTTAGAAACCTCGGTTGCATCTCCTGCATCCTCCATGACTAATGTTTTAGCAATATCCTGATAAAAATAAAATTAGCAGTACAAAGAAAAATTAGACATACTTAGAACCTCAAAACAAATTCTAATGAACGTATTAAAAATTTTCTCAATACCTAGAACAAGAAATGAAATGGAGGAGGAACGACATTGATAGAGATTGAAGAAAGAAAATACATAAGAAAATAGATTTATAGAATCCAAAACCTTAACCTAGTAGAAAAGAAACCCAGAAGAGAGAAATATGCTATATCAACAAAAACAAAATTGAAGAAGAAAGAAAGGAAGAACATTACCAGTGCTATTCTTGGTTTCGGGTGTGTTCATGGTGGGCTACAGGGATAGTTTGTGAAGAGATTTGCCAAGGATTATGGGTTAAGAGGAAAACAATATCTGTAATAAAGAGAGTGAGTTCAGAGGAGTAAACATTATGACGCCAAAACGCACACCAAATTAACAAAGTAATGACTCCCATTCCTCTCGATTACGAGATGAAGGGAGCATTACTTTAAACTTAGGAATAAAAACATTACCTATTCAATGATAGCATCTTACTAAACAATACTTTTTATTCTATACCCACACCTATTTTTTCAAACCCCCTAAACAAGCACCCCGTGAGTGTTTCATAATTTTTGCAGCTAAAATTATATGACGTAATAAAGATCCAAATCACACCTTACACAAACTAATAAACACAAATGTAAGTGTTACTCAATGCATGAGGCACCAACATACAGATCAAAAAGAAGAAGAAAAGGTAATATTTGGGAACCCAAAGTTACGTATAAAAAGAAAAATCAAAGCATCTGAGATGGTCCCATGACTAATATGATTGGCGTCATTAGTGCTACTGGCAATAGTTATGCAATCAACTGCCCTCTGTCACCGTTTACTGTCACAGAACAACAAAATATAAACGCTCCTCCCAAAGGGGAATCTTTTTCATTCAACCGAACCGGTCGGACCGAGGGAATAATTTGGTTTGATGGCCGAAGAATTCTCACGCTTCTCTTCTCGGTAATCGTACAAAATTCCCTTCCTTGCTTGCTCGGGCTATGTCAATTTTCTTTTTCTAAATAAAAAGAATATACCTTACCAATTGTCTATGCCTTTTCTCTTTCTCCGGCTCAAGTCATCTCTTCCGCATCCCAAACCCCTAAAATCGCGATCTATTGTCTGAAATCTGAATACAATATCCGACCTCCACCCATACAGTTCAGCTACATTTCCTCTTCTCTTTCAATCTCCACCCTCCATTTCCCCACCATTCCATGCCTGCGACCCTGCGCTTGCAATCCGTGCAATAGACCTTTCCACCGTCGGAGCCGCCTCACCTATGTGCGGCGGAGGGAGTCTGAGCTTGGGCCTTGTAAACTTCGCTGGATGTCGTGTTAGGTACGGAGGTATAAATGCATGTGAGCGCGGATCTAGGGTTTTCGAGCCTGGTCCTTGTATTTTGCGCTGCTTTCCCGGTAGTCTTTTTTGTGCTCCGCCGCAAGTGGCAGCTAGCCGTTGCCAGAAAGGAAGAGATCAACCGTTTACTGGTTTTGGCGTCGGAGGAGGCTGCTAGGGCGGAGGTAGAGGCCACATTTTCGTACACCACCGCTACGACGACGACGACCACCACCACCACCATCGGGCCAGTTTCGAGGAATAATTATCAATGCGCTGTTTGTTATTGCCCGACAACTACCCGTTGCGCCCGATGTAAATCCGTTAGATATTGGTATGTTATCTTTAGATGAAATTTTTTTCGCTATTCCTTTAGTTCTTTTTTAATTTGGTTTTAACTGAATTTGGATAGTGGATGTGGAATTTATTTGTGAATTTAATTGGTGTTAATTGCAGAATTTGTTGTAAAAGAATTTTTAAAATTTTAAACAGTAGTTTTAGAAGAATATGATTTGTTACTTCAGATTAATTGAGCCATACAGCGGACGAAAGTAAAATGTGGCACCCCCGGAATGGAATCCGGTCCGGTGATAAGAAATCAAAGGATTTAAGACACGGTCAGGTTGTTTAGGTCATATCCTTATTCATTGAGCATTACCGGGTATGGATAATAAAACATATTTGGTTCACATGGGAAATCAAAGCTCTTCTCATTGTTTATTACTTTAAGTATTTTTGTTTGAGGTACTGTATTACATGAACCAGGTGTTGCAGATAATTATGACCTACTTATGCATGTAGTATACCTTTGTGTCATCTTCCGTGACTATGCGACAGAACAAGTTGATGGTTGTTCTATTCTGAAGAAGTTTTCTTTGGTACAGCTCTCTAAATTTCATGCTACTTCATAAATGTATGCATTATCATTAATAAAACTGATGGTTTTCTTAATGAATGATATAGTGTTTACTTATTTTGTTTTCTACATTGACACTTTATCTGTGCCAGCTCTGGTAAGTGTCAAATAATCCACTGGAGACAAGGTCATAAAGAAGAATGCCGTCCTCCTGATATCTCATTCAGTAATAGTGACAATGGCAGCAATGCTGGATGCAATATGGCAAAACAAGAGCAACATGTTATTTATGATGATATATATGAGGCTGAAAATATTGTACCACCTCATTCAGAACCATCATTATCAGGTTTCAGTCTGAAGAATGATGATGGTGAAGACCATGTTAAAGTTGATTCAATTGTTGATGCAGATGGAGCATGCTCTTCATCTGAATCCTCAGGCATCTCTTTTTCTGGATTCTCTTCTTCACCTCCTGTTTGTGAATCATCTGATGATAGTTCAGTTGGCGAGAGCATCAGTTCGAATGAATATGAGGAATCTGAATTAGATATATCTGCTCACATTGCTACTGATATTCAAGGATTCAATTTGCACAAGGGGGATCAAACTAAGCCATCATCTCCAAAATTTACCAATTTGGTTGATTCTTTGGATAGTTTTGGTGAATTGAGTAAGCTAAATCAAAGTAAATCTAACAATGAACATGAGCATAATCTATCTTCTACTTCTACTTCTGCTTCTCCATGTGAGAGTACCATTCCTGTGGTCAGAAGTTTTATAGAACCACATAAGTCTTCTGACTTCTGGGGGAGAACTCTTGACTCTGTTGCATCCAGCAGTGATGCCCGAGATGATTCTGATCTGTCCAGTAACACTGGAGCTACCAAGTTATCTGATTCTAAATCACCCCTCCAGTTTAAGTTCAATTTATCTGGAAGTAATGATCATATGTTGACAACGGAAAGGTCTGTCGCAAAGGGTGTATCCAATGATTCACATGAGGCTGCTGACAGTAAGCCTATTGATAAAGCATCTTCATCATTGAAAATTGGCGATGATGAGATAAGTGCCAGGAAGCCTTCATCTGTTAGTTCTGAGAACTCTAACACAGTAGATAACAGAGCTGGTAGAGATTCAGCTGCACCGAAATTCAGTGAGCTTCAATCTGGGTCATCATACTTTTCAAACCTGCGCTCATCTTCTAGATCTGAAGGTTTATTAGTTACAGATGCTTCAAAAGTCAAAAGATTTTCATCTGCAAACTTTGACAATTCAAATCTTACTGTTACTGATCCTGTGGATCCTTCTCATCTTTCTGAGTCAAAATTGTCATCAGGTGCATCTCAACACAATTTGATTGTCAGTACAAGTGGACGTTCAGTTAGTAAAGTTTGTGATGCTGATGTTTGTCCTTCTAATGGGACCCATACTGCAAGTTTCTCAACAAGTTCAATATATGGTCTGAAATCTTCAGTGCAGAAAGTTGTGGATCAATTCAGGGGACCTAAATGTGGAAGATACAGTGATAAGGTTTTGCCATTGTTTCTTTTTTCTTCTATAACTTACCCTAGATTCAACTAAATTCATTATGAGTTTTCCTGGGCTTTTCAGGGTCTTTTTCGTTACGATCTTTTTGTAAAGTTGTATACCTCAAACAAAGTAGAAGTTCGACCCTTTGGGCTTATCAATTGTGGAAACAGGTATAAGTAACTTTTCATTCTGAGTTAGATTTAAGCCTTACAGATCTGAACAATACGAGGCACTACCTTTATTTATACTAGGATTTGTAGTTCTCTTAATTTTAGTGTAATCATTTGTTTTGTCATTAGATCCAATTATGTGATATGCCATCAGGGTTGTAGGCACACAATAAATGGTAACTTACTTTAAATCAAAACTGTTGCACGAACATGCATAAACAACTATGTACTTATCCCATGCACAATTTTATTGCATAGACATCATTGTTCTCTGGACTGCTTTAGTAATTGACTGAGCATGCACATAACTCATCCAAAGGACTTTGTTTATATCTTTTTTTGTTTCAACATCCTGCAGCTGCTATGCTAATGCTGTTCTGCAATGCCTGGCTTTCACCCCTCCTTTGACTGCTTTTTTGGTTCAAGGATTCCATTCTAAAGCTTGTATGTTTCACCCTGCTGAAACTCAAAAGATTCACTTTCAAATAATATGACGATTTTCTGCAGTATAAGTTCATTTTTGTGCTCTATATTAGGTGCACAAAAGGAATGGTGCTTCACTTGTGAGTTTGAGAGGTTGATTTTTAAGGCTAAGGAAGGGAAATCACCACTTTCTCCAATTGGGATATTATCCCAACTGCCAAATATAGGAAGTCGGCTTGGTAATGGTAAAGAGGAGGATGCACATGAATTTCTAAGGTGTGGACGGTTTTTGTGCTATTTAATGTCTGAAATATTTTTTCCATGTTATATATTTTGAATTTTAAAATATTTTGTGAATAATTAGTGGAATGCATTAACAGGTATGCTATTGATGCAATGCAATCAGTCTGTCTTAGGGAAGCTGGGGTGAATGCCTCCGGATCCTCTGAAGAAGAAACTACTCTCATTGGCCTTACATTTGGAGGATACCTTCGGTCTAAGGTAAACACTATTGTCTAGTGGAAAGTTGCCGATGAGAACTTGCAACTATTATTTTTGCATGTGTTAAGTTATGCAATTGAAAGGTACACTGTTGACAGATTAAATGCTTGAAGTGCCACTTCAAATCAGAGAGGCAAGAAAGAATGATGGATCTTGCTGTTGAAATAGAAGGAGAGATAGGGAAGCTTGAAGATGCGCTCAAACGATTCACGAGCACCGAGATACTGGATGGTGACAACAAATACAAATGTGGCAGGTTGGTCATATTACTTTCTATGTAATCTTTTGAAAGTGTTACTTTTCAATACTGCTTTGTGTTTACGGAGAATCTGAGCTATTATATTTGCAAACCTCATTGCAGAACCTTGATGTTGGTTCTCTGGGAAAGAGAAGGGAAATGAGGTTTGGGTAGGGAAGTTGGGCTGTCTTTAGATGTGAATTGGAATTAAAATTCTACATAGCTGTATTAATTGAAACATGATCATCGGGTTTTCAGGCATCTGATAAAAATTTGTATTTCACAGTCATTGATTTATGCTTGTTTTGGTTTAATTCAGATGCAAATCTTATGAGAAGGCCAAAAAGAAGTTGACAATTCTGGAAGCTCCCAATATCCTTACGGTTGCATTGAAGCGATTTCAGGTAGTTCTAGTAATCAATAATGATGTCTTCCATTGTGTATCAAAAGATTCTTATCTACTTTAATACTTGGTTTTACAGTCTGGTAAATTTGGAAAGCTCAGTAAGCCAATTTGGTTCCCGGAGATCCTTGACCTAGCACCATATATGAGTGGGACAAGTGACAAAACCCCAATTTACAGGCTTTATGGAGTGATTGTTCACTTGGATGTAATGAATGCTGCATTTTCTGGCCACTATGTGTGTTATGTTAAAAACATCCAAAACAAGTGGTTCAAAATTGATGACAGCACGGTATGCTCCTTTTGCAGACAATCATCCTTGACGCAAATATTCGGTTTTCATTTTATGTGTTTCGGAAAAATGTGGACCTTCAACTTCATTGAATATTGTTTGGACATCTTTTACCTAGATGGGATAAATGTATTTTTAATCCTTCAGCTTAATGGTTTTTCTATTTGAGTACTTCAACGATTAAACTTTCTAATTCAGTCCTAAAACTTCTGTAATTGCTCTATTAGGACTTCTCATAATGTCCTTAGCAGCAATCCCCCGTGGCATCAACAAAATCCAAGTTGGACATGAGTGATGTGTATGTCCAGTTTGGGTACCATGTAAGATTTCTGTTAAGAATGTCAGTGGAAGTCCTAAGAGAGCTGGAGGACTGAGATAGGAAAAATGATAGAAGTTAATGGACCAAAAGTATGGCTGTTTCTTTACCTAGACAGTAGAACTACTTAAGATATTTTCATGCATCATTTCCATCTAAAATTTAACTGTACTGTCAAAGACTGTCATCTTTCCTTTGCAAAATATTCTTGAATAAATTATGCTTGCTAAAAGGATCTTTGTTAATTCTTTTATGATCTCAGGAAAGAAATGTCTAGTTTTTTGTGCTTCTGAACATTCTTGGTCATAAACTTATGATGCATCTGGATTTTGTTCAGCTTCATAGAAACTTGGGAAGTCTGTTCTGTAAGGAAGTTATTAAGATAGGCCCTCTAGGACTTCCAAATTTGTTTGCATTGCTTGGTTTTTACCTTCTTCCCATGTTGTGCCATTGATTTATGAATCTCAAGCTCTTTCCTTTAGCTGCTGAATCTGCAGTTACTACAATTGTTAAATAAATTCCTTTCCCTTCCCCTTTTTTTCCCCTGTATTGCCCTTGCATATACATTTTAGTACATTGGATGAATAAATATTACCAAACTCTCTTACTCCACGTACATAACAGGATGTGAACCCTAGTAGATGGGAGTTGCTTCTACCTCTTATGGCCACTAGGCTGACTTCCTGGTGGTTGCCCGTGCATATATCTTTCTTTCTAAGCTTATTATTGTGTTTCCCGTGGTTGATAGGTAACCCCTGTGGAACTTGAGAGAGTCCAAACAAAAGGGGCGTACATGCTTCTTTATGCAAGGTGACAGATTTTAGACTGGGAGAATTACACCTTTCATCATCGTTCTTACGTTGATTGACTAATTTGTTTTCCTGCAGGTGCTCACCAAGGGCTCCTAGATTGATAAGGAGCAATATGGTGTCTCCGGATGCAAAAAATAAAGGCATTACTGGGAAGAACACGTTGAATTCAAGATCCACATCTACGCGATCAAATGTAGTCCAATTGCATCCTGATTCACTTTGTCCAGATAATTTGGCCAATGTCGGATCTTCCCATCTGAAGTTCCATCGGCTTCAGAGGATTTTAGAAGAGGATTCTAGTGATAACTCCTCATTTACTAGCAGCAATTCTGATGAAGGTTCTTACAGTACCGATAGTACCCGGGATTCCACAAGTGCTGATGACATTTCAGATTTCATTTTTGGCGGTTGGAGCAGCTCTTGGATGAATATGTCTGATTCTGACACATCTTCATCTTCCTCTTCTTCCCCATTGTACTGCAAGTGGATACCCCTTGCTGATGCATATCAAAATAGCAGCAGGCCTCAAACTTACCATGCAGATTCTGATTCAGTGATGGAGCATGGGGATCTTTCGGGTAGACAACCTTGTGAGAGTAGGAGGCTGGTGGATTTGGAAGGAGGTGGACCAGGTGGCCCTTTTTTGCAGTCTAACACGGTAAAACAGTTTAGGAACTTGGTGAGTAGTAGTAGAAATAGGAAAACTGACTCGGGGAATGTAGGACTGACAAGCCCTTTAAATGATGTAAGAAGATCAACCAGTGAAAGGACGTACTAAAATATATATGTTTATGATTAAGGATTTAGTTTAGACATGTAAATAAGAGTTCTAGGGGAGGGATTGTATGTAATTGTACTTTGGTCTCTGCCTCTCCGGCGCTGGCATCGGTTAAGAATATCAATCAGCCAATCCACTGTTTCGTTACTCACTCCCCGTCCCCGGTCATAAAGTCCTCAAAATACTGTAAATAGCACAAGGGACAGTAGGCTGATGAGCCTTTTTTCCTTTTGAAGCCCAATTGCTTCTTTGTGTTTAGAATATCATGTGTTATTTATTACTAAATTATAAATGCAATAAGTACTTCCAACTTTTACTGGTAATTTTTACTTATGTGATAACCTTTTTTTCAACTATCTCATATCGTTTTCTTATTGTCTTTATTTTAATCATTGTATTTTATGCTATTGTTAAAATTCGTACATCAAATCCCACGTATTAATATAACAAAACATATTCTCAGCCATTCTAGTTATATACAATGATGATGGATAATATTAGTAGAGGATTTTCAAACAGTAGCATGATAGGATTAAAATAAAAAGTCTAAAACCAGCAGCCAACTTGTTCTCCATTTGGCTAATTAACTTACTGGTCCCAGCAGTCTCACGTAGTAAACTTAATACATAACTGGTTCAAACCTTGATGCATATCAACTTTCAAAGTCGACGATTGAACAGTATGACTGTATGAGACAAGGATACCGAGACATGTACGTGGGCTTAGCATAGAAGATGAAAGGTGGTTCAACTACTACCCATCAAATTGAGAGCAGATCAGACAACGCCTTGCAGGACCCATCACCCATATGACATACAATTTGCCTCGGTTTTGTAAACTTTGTAGTTTGTGGATAAGGTCTGGTAGCATGCGATAAGACGACAAGAGGGGAGGGGATGAATTAGTTGAATTGACTTTGGCGTCCACTTTTTGTATTAGTCTGGCCTCCACTCGGTTAAGTTTTGGACTTGGAAGGACAGCCATCACCAATCCAACTCCAACCCCGGCCATACATACAGGATAGGACCCACACAGATGGAAATGGTGGCTCGGCTCGGGGCATGTCTGTCTTTGTATGACTAGACCACCTTCCCGATGCCCACTTGCATGCATTTTTTTAGCAGGTGTCATTTTCTCTCCCGTCATCACCAGTTGACAAGTTGAATTACGTTTTTGTTCGCGGAAACTACCTATTAAGCTCATGCTTATTCTCGTGGTCTTAAAGTGTGTACATATATATACAAGTTGAATTACGTTTTTGTTCGCGGAAACTACCTATTATGCTCATGCTTATTCTCGTGGTCTTAAAGTGTGTACTTATATATAATTACATGTCGGATACTGTCTAGTTGTTGTTGCAGAGAACCCGCCATCAAATTAAAAAAAACATGTACAGACACTGTTCTAGCCAAGAAGCTATAGATTGTATGTCTCATATGGGAACACATTCTTGGATGTGAGTTGACCAAAAGAAAAAATGGAAAGGGATATAATGCATTGCATTTGAATGGGTTCTTTTGTTAAAAGTCGAATGAATCGAGTCTACTTTTTATTCTTACCATACATTCATTGCATTTTAACGGGTTTAAGTTAATAAAATCAGTTCAAGTGCTAGCTCACCGTACCGTAGTAAAGAGATGGTGATACCATATTGCATTATATTTTCCTTACCAAAGGATTTTTATGTTAATAGCTTAAAATGATATGTTGGTTAACCATCTACTAATGTAAAGATGAGACAAAAAGTTAAAAAATAAGAGTTAAATTGCATGCTCTACGTAGCTTTAGCTTTTTCCAATGCAATTATAAAATCTAAGAAGCATGCAAAAAAATAAAGAAAAAGAAAAGTGTGGAATAGGTCACGTATCGCAGAATCTCTCATGTTGTACAAGAAAGCAACAGCAATCCAACATTTGGTCCAATTCAGTATCATGTTCACCATTTAATCTATTACTGTATATAATATACATATCTTCATTCAGATTCGCCTCATGCTCATATACGTGTTTATAACTCAAAGTTTTTATTATAAACATCTATCGAAAGAGAAAGTTAAATTTACCCTAATTTCTTCTGATACATTGAACCGCAGCCACAGAGCAAGTCTGCCAGTAAGATATTTGATTAAGATCCTTGTCTCTCTTCTTCAATGTGGACCGCCTCTCTTTTAAGATGCTCTTTATATGGTGATTGAGATGTGAGTATTAAATGTTAGAGGGTACGAAAAAAAGGATTCTTAATTTGAGGTCAGATTTTTAAACAATAGGAGAATATGAGTCAAATCGCTGACCTCTTACCTGAACTAAATATCTAGCGTACTTCCATATTTGTAATTGGATAACACAGAGGACTTGTACTGGTTTTGGATATAACTCATCTTAATGAGAAAACACACGTGTTATTCTCCTTTTGGCCACTCATGATTAATTAATACAAATTGGATATACACATTTGTATTCTTCAAAGAATCCGGGAAATTCTGTATTCTTTATCTATTCTATAGCCAACAAAAATAATATGTTCAACATTATAACGTAAATCAAATGGGTATTTTTATTTTTTGTATGTAAACTTTGATTTGCATAATGTTAGTCATAGCATGAACTTTAATTATGACATTATCAACCATAAATGTGTATTGATGGAGAAAATATGGAAAACAAACATGTTTTGCTGCCTATTGCACGACGAACAAGTTGCTAAACTGCTTGAACAAGCTCCTCAATATTTGATCAAGCTCTTAAAACTTTCGATTGACCTTTATGAAAGTTTTATACTCTTATGTTGTTTATGTCTTTTTACAGCTTTTTAATGCGCGGGCCTTTTAATAGGTTAGAGAAACTAAACTTTCATTGACTTACATAAACAAACAACAAGAGACCTTAACAGCTATTTATAATAACCTTATTAGGCCTCCACTTTACAGGCCCAATAAATAATGGATCCGCACTGATTAATGCCCATTTTCTTCACTAAACTTCAGCCCATTTAACCAAATCCCTTATTGAGTTTCTTTATTATTTTTAATATGGATTAAATATGTTTTTCTTAACCTTAATTTTATAAATAACCTATAATTAGTAACTATCCAACAAAAAATCATCAACATTCTTCTCCTTAGACAAATATTAATCATAACAATTGTAACAGCAATAAAAATAGTAAAAGGGTTTAAGCAAAATCAATGTAAAGGTGACCAATTTAAAACATTTGATTCAAAGATAATGAAAGTCCATCATTCGATCCCGTAAGGTTCTCAATATTAAAAAATATCAAATACATGTGTTATATGTGATACATATTCAATATAATCACGTATATCTAATATCTCACTAACATAAATGAGAAAATATAGTGTGACAAACTACAATGATATTTGTATGGTTTGAAATGTAACCTTGTTCCATTTTTTGGTCTCAATTTCTCTAAACTTCATACTAAAATGTATTAGAGAAATTTGTTTTCTCTTACCAAATGCAAAACCTCATTAGAGAAAAACCTAATGAGATTAAATACTTATATCCCCTATGTCTTATAAAATCTATAGATTTATGCATATATCTTTTTGTGTCTTGAAGACATAAGTTCAAGGTCAATATATATGTATGTATGTGCCCAGTGACTTTTAAAATGCTTAAGATTGACGTAAATCTTAAGATTTTCACTTTTATTATAAAAATGTACAGCAAATTGTATGACTGAGAATAAAATGATGATCATCAATATGTATAAAAATATATTGTCATAACATGTGAAATTTGTACAAATGTATCAAGAGCAAATATAGTGATTCCTAACTAATAGTGTCTAAGGACTTCAGTAAACCCGTAATATACACACGTTCCTAAAAACTAATTGAGCAAAGTCCTTTATTTAAAGAATCAACAAGCACGTACTCAATCTCCAAATGTCATCTTTTTGTATCAATTCCTTTATGGTTTGATATTTGACCTCCAAATGCTTAGACCCTATGATGTTCTTATTGCTATTACTGAACAATACAATGGAAAGATTATCATAATATAACCAAAAAGGTATAACAACTGAATCAACCACAGACAAACTCAGAAATTAAGTTCCTGAGCTAAAATGCTTGTAAAGTAGTCCTATAGCATGCTACAAACTCTGCATGCACAGTCCATGAAGTTACTTGTGTCTACTTGATACTTTTCCACAATAATGTCCCATTTGCTAACATAAAAATGTACCCTGATGTGAACTTCCTATCGTTTGGGCATATATTAAAATATGAGTCCTTATAACTTATGAGGTTTCGATTGTTGACTTTCCTAAATGCCAATATATAATACTTAGCTCCATTCAGATATCTCAAAACTTGTTTGATCACATTCTAGTGGTCTGTTCTTGAGTTAGCCAGATACTTATCAAACAGTCCAATATCAAATTCAATGTTTAGTCCATTGCACACTCAAGCATATATCAGGTTACCGACTATACTATAATAAGGTATATTCTTCATAGCCTTTCTCTTTGTATCAATCACTACAAGAAAATTACAGAATAGCGGCGGAATATTTCCGACGGAAAATATTCCGACGCTATTTACCGACGGAAAGTAATATTCCGTCGGTACACATGGAGCGAAAAATTTCGCGCAATATCTTCAATGGAATATAGCGACGACAACGCTACTACCGTTGGAAAAATGTGCGAAAAGTTCACGCAATTTTTTGGCTATGGACACAAGCCGATGGAACGCTTACGGTGGGTATATATACCGACCGAATTCTGTATACCGTCGGTAAATACAACTAAGAAAGACGAACGTCACCGACGGAAGATGTTTGTCGTCGTTGACACATGGAGAAAAGCCACGTACCGACAAAAATTGGTTTCCTTCGGTGAATGAATGTTTATGTTACTTATCGAAAGAAACTTACCGTCGATAAGTGAGATAAAATAACCTTTTTTACCGACGGAGTTTGTAATTCCGTCAGAGAGTTGGTAAACGATTTCTGAATCACCGATGGAAGCTTAATTCCGTTGAGACACGTCGACACAACGGATTTGGATTCTTCTAGATTGCCTTGATTTACCGACAGAATTTTCTGTCCGTCGGTATTTGAGTTATTCCCACCTATTGATCCCGCCCATTTACCGACGGAATTGAATATTCCGTCGGTAAGTGTCAGCAGACCGTCATTCGTGCTAATTATGGAATCCTACTTTACCGACGGAACACTTAGTTTCGTCGATAAACGAGCGTCTTTATATCGGGCGCCGACCCCACCCCCCTTCTCATTTCTCTTATCTTCTCTGCGGTTTCCACTCATTCTCTTGCGGTTTCCGACTCCTTTTTGGTTGTTGTGTTATATATCGTGCGTTGTTTGATGTAAACTCTCTTATTGTTGTGTTATTTCTACAAAAAAAGCATGCTTTTACTATTAAACATGAATGTTTGTTGATGAAATCTTGTTTGATTTTTGTTAGTGTTTAGTTTGAAGTTTTAATTTGTCTAATTTAACATTTAATTGCGAATTTGTTGTATATTTGAATATTGTTATTAATTATGAATAATTATTATTAATAACAAATATTAATATAATTAGTTATATTATTAGTAATATTTTGAGTATATATTAATTATCAATAATAAGTATTAATATAA
>JAOSBN010000006.1:7701262-7712261 GCA_027563595.1 Erythroxylum suave | reverse complement strand
TTATGATTTAATATATTATGCTTCATAATTATCACTTACTAATATATAAACATTGCTTTCTGATAGGACCAAATACAGTAAACCATTGAGCGACGGTCTCAGTAATCCGAAAATGTCGATGAGAATGACACATACTTCGAAGTAGTTGGTGGTAGGGATCGTTGTGGAAGGATCTTCGAATTAGGGTCATTTGCGAATACTTGTTATTCGCAATCCTCTACGTCAAGTACAGCAGCATTTGCTAGGCGGTCCAACAACTCTCAAGTGGAGGCGCTTCAGAGCACAGTGCAGACATTGTTGGAACAGATACAACAGATGTAACAGACGATAACTGACAACAACAGTCAGTAGACCAGATGGCTCAACTTCGTCGATAGATGGATGAGTTGAAGGCGAGGGGCAGGTCACCGGACTAATCAGACGATCCACCAGCTCCTGATCAATAGAGTGTTGTTATATTGTTATAGGTCATTTACTTTGTACTTATTTTTGACAATGTAACGTTTTTATTACAAATTAAGATATTTTTATTTTTAATTATTATTCAAAATTTCAATTTCACCAAATTAAATATATATTATAAATTAATTTATATATTTAATCATTAATAAATTAAATGTAATGTTTTATCATCAAATATAATAAAAATAAAAACGTGAAAACATTTAATCAAAAACATTACCGATGGGCATAAAGAATTTCGTCGGTAACTTGTTTTTTTTTTAATCGACGGACAAAACAAGCCATCTGTAACACTTAAGCACATGTACCGACGGTAAACGACATACTGTCAGTAAATTTGCAGGCGGAAAGGAAAATTCCGATGCTAATTTAAGGACGGAAAAAATGTGGCTGTAGGTAAACTTTTGTTTTATTTTCCGAAGACAATCGGCTTTCTGACGCTAATTTTAGCGATGTAAATTAAATGTCTATCGGTAAAGTTAGCTACGGCCGAATCAGCGACGTTTTCCCCCTGTCGGTATAGTCAATCGGTAATTTATTTACCAAAGGAATATTTTGTTATTTCGTTGGTAGTTTCCGTCTCTAAACAACTATTTTCTTGTAGTGAATATTTGGACATTTTGCTAAATATAATCTCTCATTTGAGCGATAGGTGCTACAACAAGTTTACAATAAGTCATGTTAAACCTTTGTAGCAGTCTTTCAATGTATGTTCTCTACAAGAGACCCAACAAGTGTTGAGACCTATCCTAACAGTGAATTTGAATACCTACAACAAAAGATACCTCACCAAAGCCATTCGTGTCAAAATGCTTGCAAAAACTACTAAATACCATGCAGCACCATCAAATCATTTGAAGCAAGTAAGTTATCATCCACATATACAAAGAGAAAAGATAACCTTGCTCCCCTAAACGTTGTAATATAAGCATCTTTTAACTTTATTTTTCACAAAGCCAAATGACGTAACATCATCATCAAACTTTAAGTACCATAGTCTGGAGGCTTATTTTAAACGATATATGGATTTTATCAGTTTACTAAACATGCCAACTTTATCTTGATCCTAAAATCCTTCAAGTTGTCCCGTATAGACCTCTTCACAAAGGTCTCAATTCAAGAAAGCGGTTTGACATCCATCTGATGTAGCTCCATATTATAATGATCCAATATTACCATAATCACTCTAAATGCATACTGAGAGGATATATGAGAAAATGTAAC
This sequence comes from Erythroxylum suave, assembly GCA_027563595.1. Taxonomy (NCBI): domain Eukaryota; kingdom Viridiplantae; phylum Streptophyta; class Magnoliopsida; order Malpighiales; family Erythroxylaceae; genus Erythroxylum; species Erythroxylum suave. The sequence continues at coordinate 7,710,575 of JAOSBN010000006.1, read as the reverse complement.
ATTAAAGTCAATCCCTTCTCTCTAAGGGAATCATCTAGCAACCAACTAGGCTTTAAATCATTCAACCTTACTTTAAAATTCCGTTTTGATCTTGTAAAACCATTGACAACTGATAAGTTTGTAGTTATGAGGTAAATCTACAAGCTTCCATACCTTATTATGGTTTATGGATTGCATCTTATCCCTTATTGCCTGCCACCATAAATCTGCATGAGGTCCAAAAATAGCTGTTGTAAAAGTTACTGGATCTCTACTACATGTCCAATATCATAATCTTCACCTAAATAGACTATGTAATCAAATGAGATATCAAGTCTTCTAATTCTAGTGGATCTTCCTAACTGAACTAGTTCAGTATGCTCTTGTACCTCATGAACCTCAATTTGTACAAGTATGGATTCCTATACCTATACTAGTATGGCACTGAGACCTTGATCCATCTTATTATATGAGTGATGGAAATGAAATAACTTTAGTATCCACATTCTATTATCTAAATGGTAAGAATGAACACCCCCATCAAGGTGAGATGGACCACCCTCATCACAGACATTATGCTCTAGAAACTTAGTTGTTTATGATTCCACTATTCTAGATCCTCCATCTCTACAACAAAATCTACATCCCTTAGAGTAGTTGGGATAACCATCAAAATAACAATGAGTGAAACAAGAATGCAACTTATTTTCATAAGAATTATACAAACGTACATCGGCAAGGAAACCCCATGCACGAAGTTGAGTGAGGCTAGGCTTCTACCCATTCCAAATTTTGAAAGGCATTTTTTGAACTGATTTGTTAGGGAAGTCATTAAGCATATATATAAGGTAGTCTTTGTGGCTTTACCCTAAAGGTAATAAGGTAAATTAGTTATGTTTTGGATTGATCTCATCATGTCATTTAAGGTACGATTTCATCTTTTAACCACACTGTTTTGCTCAGTAACATAGTAAACTGAGCCACCATTCCACATTATTTTACATATTTAGCAAAACAATATTTTTCTTATCCCAAAACCCCATGTTTACTATAATGATCACTTTCACGGTCATATTTGATAATTTTGGTGCTCTTCCTAATTGGTTCTCAACGTCAACTTCAAAGATCTTAAATTTCTCAAGAACTTTAAATATTTCTTTAAGTAAGAACACATATGCATAATGAGAATACTCATAAATAAAAGTCATAAAATATCTTGAATTACAAAATGTAACTTTATAAGGCCAACAAATATCCATATGTATGAATTCTACCGTCAGTTTTTTCCTCCTCCCCATTTGGCTTTCTCTTTTGTATGAATCTCTGCATTGTGGATGCAATATGATTAGAGGCTCCACTATTTAGCCACTAGAACTTGATGTGGCTATATAAAGATAATACTCATGTATCATACAATCCAAGGAGTTACTTGATAGTTCTTTCTTTCTAGGTTTTATATTTCAGGCATTCCAGTTACAACATCCATAGGACCTCTAGCAACACTAGATTGACCAACATCCAAATGTGGAGGAAATTTAGGTTTCTTACCTTTAAATTACGGGGCTTTACCTTTTCTTTTCCCTCGGTTACTATTAAAATTGTATGAGATGATTCTTGAGCATTTCTTCTTCAACAATACAATAGTTGATCAGTGCATTTATGTCTCAGGATTTATCCTGAGAACTATATGTGGTAACTAGAATATCAAAGTCTAATGGAAGTGTATTCAGGGCTTGGTAAACTATACAAGTTTTAGGAATATAATTATTGAACTCCCTTAGCTTAGTCTAGAGGTGGACCATCCTAATTATTTACTCTCTCTCCCCTTGCTCCTGTGTATCTTATAACGTATAATTCCTTTAATAAGGTACCTATTTTAGTATTGGAAGATACCTTATATCTTTGTGAGACATGATTGAGAAAATCCTTTGCTATGTTCATTTTGGAAGTCCACTTAGTTAGTGGTTTGGTATAGATCTCTTTAGATTAAATAACATACCTTAGTTAATCTTTTCCAAGCTACATATTCTGCTTTCTCGATCTTTGAGCTAATAGATGTAGGTGTTGGTGACCTATCATTGAACATGACCATGTTAATATCTGCCATCTCTAGTGCAATCTCACATCTTGCTTCCATTTCTTAAAATTTAAACCAATGAGGGTTTTAATTATAACATTGTTATTATTTATAGAAAAAGTGACTGTAAAATTGATAACGTAAATAGTTAGCACAAATATAAGATAACACCAATACTCTAAGCCATAAAACAATTTCTGTAGTGAGCATCTTATCACATATATCATGAAATACCTATGAGATGAATGCATAATACATACAGATAAGACCTCATAAAAGCGATCAAAGTACACTCCATTAAATTTCATAATTCTACCATCTGTTGGTGAATAGATCATTTAAGTAATGACTTTCCTCTATTTAATGCCTTATCAAAGTCTTATATAAGGCCAACACCTGTGGATAAAATAACCAAATACAAGACCAAAGACATCCCCAAACATGTAAGTAAAACAATTCAATGATAACTTGAAAGCTCACTATGGTCACTATAATCTCATTAGTACCCAAATTGATCCATAAGCACAAGAGACATACTTGTATGTTATCCTTACATTCTTTTGTATAGGTATAAAATATGTGACAACGTATCATTTATAAATGCAAAATCCTTATGCACATACTCATTATCACCTATCAGTGCTGAAAACATTATTAAAAAACTTTATTTGAGAATTCATCAAAAGAAAATCTTAATCAATGTTAATCATGTGATACCAAGCAATAAATACACCATACGAGATACCAAAACCATATATATCTCTTTTATTTCAAGTTAAATGAATGAAAATTCACTTAATCATGACTTTAATAATCTTATTTGAATTTTTTAATGTTAAACCTTATTTATTAACAATGTGATAAATTCAAAAAATTAAAAAACTCACTTTATAAATTCATAGGACATTAAAAACTAACCTAAAATAACTAAAGGGACCATTTTGTGACTTTTAGAAATTTTGAATTTTTTTGTCCTATAGTATGTTGATGTCAGCACCGCGTATGCTACAGATGGCTTATGTACAACACGTACTAGAGACTTATGTGTCTTTGGATGTGCAAGGCGTGTGTACTCTATGCACCAAACACAAACAAATGCACGCTACCTTCATGATGCGTGGATCACACGTGCTGTACGTTTAGACGTGCCAATTGCCTTGGGCACATCTATCCTACGTGTTGGACACACGTTTGACATTTGGCTCCTACATGTTCTATCTATCTGGCGTGGGGGTATCACACACGCTAGACATTGAACGTGTCTTAGAAGCAACTGGCTGCTTATTCTCACTACAGTCTGCTTAGTCACAAGAAAAAGGCGGTTTTTGGTGACATTTTTAGTGATTTAAGCCAGATCCATTTTTAACTAGTTTTTTCACTCAACGATTGTTCAAAATCAATTCAAACAACAAATATGCAATTTATAAGCAAAAAACTGATTGATTTCTTTGATTTCCTTATGGAGAAATTTGAAAATCTCTATTCAAGTTCATATAATCAGAATTGTTATGATGTCCCATGCTGGAAGATCAACCATGAATTTGTATTAACGGAGAAAATGCATAAAAATACTGGTTTTGCTATCCATTGAATGATGAATTAGCAGTTGAATTGCTTGAATAAGCTCCTTAATATATGAACAAGCTCTTCAAAATTTTGATTAGCCTTTATAAAAGTTGTATATCCTTATGTCTTGATGTCTTTCTACGCATTTTTTAATGCGTGGGTCTCTTATTGAGACAGAGAAATTGAATGTTTATGAACTTACTTAAGTTAGCAGTTAGAGATCTTAGCAATTATTTATAGTAACCATATTAGAGCTCCCATCACAAGCCCAATAAATAATCAGCCTGCACTGTTTAAGGCTCATTTTTTTGCATTAGATTTTAATTCATTTAACCAAATCTTTTATTGGGCTCTTTTATTATCTTTAATCCGAATAAAAAATGATTTTCTTAACCTTAATTATATAAACAACATGTAATTAATAATTGTCTAAGTAACAATCACCATCACATAATTGAGTTTTTATTGTAGATTTATTTAACATTTCAATTACCAAAGATTTCACAGATAGGGGCTTATTTCAAAGGCATCGCTGTCTTTGTTGGCTAACGCATTAAAGTCTATGCAATTATTGTTACCTATCTATTTATGAATTGATGACGAAAGGTTTTGTAAAATATTCAATTGTATATGGAAGTTAAACTCCGCACCTTTTGGTTGGTTTGAGGGGCTTCAAATTAAGCGATCATTTTGATTTATCTTGCTAGTGATTTTTAGTTACTAAGATGTATAAAATTGTTTTACTGTTTGATCATAACTATTATCAAGAGACATCGAGATTATAACACTGGTCAATATCAAATATAGTATACTTTTATTGGTTGTATCAAATATCCTTGTTGAGTAGATGTTGATGAAAGTTCATTATGTTCTTTCCAATTAAAAACAGACTGTGCTTTTTATGTTATACAATTATTGATTTGGATTGAACTCTAATCATCCCTTTTCTTTTGATGAATGAAAGTATGAAATCTTCTCTACAGGATGATTTTTTTCAGTCAAATGACTTTTGGGTTCATCCGCCAATCTCTGCAAGACTCGTTGCTGGACCAAATAAAGATAATTGAATGGGGTGTAGAGAGGAAGTGTGCAGACTTCAGAGTGTAGGCAATTGAGGATGGCCAAGTAATGGGAAAGCAGCTAGTAAGGACGGGTGGGCCAAAGTCAGACCATTTATTTCCCATTTTGGAAAGTCCCTACCTAATTTACTCTGGTCAGCTTTGGACAAACCCACCTTTTGACATTATTCCTAACCTAATCCTTTTCGCTTCAACTATAAGGATTGGGATACGAATAACGTCAAAAGGACAGATCAGGTTGAGACTTTCCAAAATGGGAAATAATATACATGTTTTAAATTTTAACTTATTTTTATTTGCAGGTTATATAACATATCATAGAAATATAATAGTTTTCTGGTCAAATTTAGAGAGAAGATAAGATTACATAAATGAAGGCCACCAAAAAATTAGTTTAAAAATACTTCCAATAAAATTGGAGGTGCATTGCGGAAAGTGAAAAATTAACCCTATCTTCAGAAAGGACTGTCTCACAAGTTTGTGATGAGATAAAGATTTTTAAGTTGATCACACAATTAGGCATTAATTACCAAGTTGCCTGTTCAAATCGTCTACCGTCTACGTCGTTTTTTAACTGACATTAAATGATAGTTGCCTGGGCACCAAAATTTTCATACATTAAACGACAGATAAAGGTTGGAACAAAGTTTTGGGTAAAGATACATTAATTACAAGTACTAGACATTTCATCATCAACTATCGTAAGCTACAAGCAGCAGTAATAAGATTGTCCTCTTATTATCGGTCATCAAAACAGCTAAAGATAGTATTAGCTCTATAGTATATATATCCAGGCATGAAGCTGAATTACGAGGAGTCTATGACGGGTTTAATATTATTTGAGACTTGAACTTTCGAAATGTAATCCTTAAAATAAATTTTCTAGACTTTATTAATATTCTTTACTTCTCACAATGAGTTTTAATTGAACCTTTTCTTTTAGTACAGGGTAGTATACTGAAACTATTACATCGCGATTGAACAATTTAACTTCAGCATCCATATTAAGAAAGGAATCAAAACGTGGATAAATTAGCTAAATCAACATTGCTAGCAAACCCATGCTTGCACATTCTAACAGAACCTTCGTCAGATATATTAGCTTTTATTCAACAACAAATCGCATAAGGATGAGTTAATCTTGTAATTCCTGATATTCTTTACTTTGTATTATATATATATATATATATATATATAAAAGAAGCCTATGGTATCTATATCCTGCTGCTTCTTTTCTTTTGCCCGTCGCAGAAAAAAAGAAAAACTGAATAAGTAAATAACAAGCCAACCAGAGGGAAAAGAGACGAAACAAACTCCGCATTTGGGTCGGATCAAAAGATCTAACAAAGGAATTGGAATTGGTAATTGGCATTGGATAAAAGCATACTGTAAAAGAAAGAAGTGGAAAGCACATCCCTGAGCGTAGACCCCTTGTTGTTTTCATCCGTATCAAGAAGTAACGTGCGCAAAGGCATAATCATCAGTCACTCGTCCAAAAGCATTTTATCTTGCATCACGGCAGCAGAGACGGTGAGCATTTGCCTTGTCAGCTCAGCCATGCCTACCCTTCATCTGCTAGCTTAGCTGTACCTTTTGCAGACATGTCATGTCCATTCTCAGTCTCAAACTTCAAAGCAGAGTAAAAGCCGATCGTCAAGACAAATAAAGATTTTCACGTGCAGGGTTCTCATTCCCCCGTTGATGAAACCACAACAACCAAATCACCTCTTTCCCAGTCAATGATCAAGAGTCAAGACATATGATTTCTGTTTTCCTTATTCGGATACATATTCTCTAAAATCTAAGTAAATAGTGGTACAAAAGGACATGTAAAAGAAGAATATCACAAAGAGGAAAGAAAATGCTACCGGCATAACCACTGATCAAACCTAGCAACCAAAGAACAGTCAACTCCAAACCCGATATTAAACAACAGCTTCTTTATAACAATGACTAAAAACTGCCACCTACAACTTTTTTCTTTTGTATCTTAGAAAAGCATTAATACTCTCCCGTCGTCATCAGTAAGGCGGCGGTGGCCTAGCAATAGGCGCCCAGATAACATCAGAAGGCAAATGACAACTATACATGCCCATTCCACACGATTCTCCTCCGCTCGCCACGTGTCCAATCATCCCGCCGCCACCTTGCCCTGAAACTGCAGGGGACTGTCCGTCTCCGCCGGCGGTGCCGGAATCATCAACTTCGGAAGTCAAACGATGGTAACTGGGACTATTAAACGACGCCGCTATTACAAAAACAGTACCAGCCGCCACTAAGCTTCCAGCTACAATACCACCAACGATCTGCCCTTGTGGTCCGGCGAGAGAGATAGTAAAAGTGTTCGGTACCGGATAGGACGAAGCCAAGCACGTTGCGTTTATCGATAATATGTCGAAATGGCCGTAAAACTTTACGGTGGCTCCAGGTGCTGCGGATGGCTGACGTAAGGTAACGTTGGAAACAGTGCCTGAGCCAGTGAGCACGCAGATTCCGATGTTTTTACGGCGACAGAACTGTGAGATTGCTTCTAATATATCGCTTCCATCAGGGATTTCGAGAATGTAAGGACTCATGACGGGTTGGGGCTCGCGGGTTATGATGAGGGGTGGTTTGGGTTTGTTCTTTGAACCGGGCGGTCTACCTCTAGTTCGGCGAACTACTTCGATGGTGGCACCGTCTGTGTTGACGGTGGTGTTGGGTTCGTTGGGTCCGTGGTCTTTGATGGTCGGAGAAGTGGTGGTGGTGGTGTGGGGTTCGTCATCGCCAGAATCGCGAGAGAGTTGGAAGTGTTGAGAGAGGGGGAAATTTTGGCGCGGTGGGAGTTTGGAGAACATGTTAAGGGTTTCATGATTTGGACGGTGACGTTGCTGTTGTTGTTGTAGTAGTAAATATTCGCCTTTCATGCTTTCGCCTTTTTTTTCCTTTTCTGGGATGGGATCTTTAACCTTATTTTATTCGGTTTGGAGGGTACAACTACAATATAAAGAAGAATAGGGAGGGAAGGAAGGACACACGAAGCTGGTGAATAGGGCCAGGGGAAGAAGCGCTGGGATTGGTATTTATTGTTGATGAATAATAACAATACAGTGAGGGATAAAGTAAGAGATGAGGTGTATGTGAGTAGTGTGACTGACTTCTCTTGTGTTGTGTTTTTTTTTTTTCCCCCCCCCGAATAACAGGTGATGTTTGAAACCAATTGAAGAAGATTCATGGCTCCGCTCGCTGGTTGGGGAGGCAAAAGTAGACCCTCTGTGTGCGCCAAGAACATGGACTTGGGTTGAACCGTTCAAAAAAAAAGAGGAATGCAACCACCGCGAGCACCGAATTTCATTGGTGTTTCCTTGACCAAAGTTATGGGTTTGACTCTGCTTGTGTATACAATAGTTTGACACAAGATTTCGTATATCATTATTTGTTATAATATTGAAGACTTTTTAAAAGATATATATAATTATTTTATTTATACTTAGATTCTAAAAATCTAAATTTATTCCGAATAATTCCTATATAATTTTTTTTAGAAAATATGAAGTTATGTTATAATTATATGTTGAACAGTTTCAAATCTCCTAATTAAAGAGTCTATTAAACTTTCGCGCTTATATCTTTAGTTTTCTTATTGTAGTCTTACCAAATTTTCAACGAATCTTTTGGTGAGAGCATTTAGCTTCAGCCTTAGGGTAAGATAACTACCTTTGATGTCTCTTTAGCAAAGTCCAGTATAGTCTTAATTGATTTCCTATTTTAGGGCGTATATTAAAGCTTTAGGAGAAGAGTAAGGTTTTAAAAAAAAATTATGAATGTGTTTGTAGAAAGGAAAATTTTATCTTATAGGATAGGCAATTATAAAGATGAGATACATACAGAATGCTCAATTCATTTTCTACTATCCTAGGGGTTTTATTTATACAAGGGGACTTGAAATCTGAATTTTAACTTAAAAACATTATATCATATAAACTTTTCAAAAAGTAGATTATATTTATTGATAGTGGATTTTGTTGCACCTAAGTGTTTGGATGGATTTTCACATTATTTTCTTGTCCCTATGACTCAGAATCATCACTATATGTAGATACTCCTGGTACTTCAGTTTTATCTGTTCCTTTATAAGTATTCGAACAACTTGTATAAGAAAGACATATTTTCCATATGTTTTCGGAGATGATGGAACCTTTTTTGTGCCTTATTACTAGATCTTATCTTACCTCTTCCAATTATACTTATTTTCCTTTTTATAAAATTTTCAGCAATTAATGATATCTTTTTGGTCAGAGCTATAATTAAAGAAGAAAAATTGCTTATTTTAGCATAAGTTTGAAATCCTTTCTTAAATGTTATCTTTATGCTAGAAGTAACAATTCTCACGATGATTCCTCTTCTGAAAAAGATATCGGCCCTGTTTGGCAATTAGCTGTTAGCTAATTCTATCAGCTGTTAGTTGATAGCTGATTATATTAGCTGATTTGACCAGTGGATTGTATTAGCTATTTATTACAGATGTTTGGTAAAATTAGCTGTTCAACATTAGCTGTTTATGTCTAAAATGACTTATGAGGACATAACTTTAAAAAACATTATAAAGTTATGAAGATGACTTTAATCACGC
>JAOSBN010000006.1:7679124-7701162 GCA_027563595.1 Erythroxylum suave | reverse complement strand
TATCTTGAAAAGCTGGGGTAAAGTAGCTTGTTGAAAATTAGCTGGTTGGGTTGAATCAGCCAATCCAACCAGCTATTGACCAAACAAATAAATAGCTAATTGATATGGGTCAAACAGCTAACTTAAGTCAAACAGCCAAAAAACAGCTGAAAAACTGTTATCCAAACATGGCAATCATGTTTAATGTATTTAGAAAATGCTTTTCTTAAGTTACTATCCATAATCATGGCAAAGTGTTACACCTTTCTCAAAGTAATGAAATGATATGCATCATATCTGTCATCGTCAATACCCAATTGAAACCTGCACAAATGCGAAGTCTGGGGAGCTCTGATGGTGCGCAACCTTACCCCTATTTAGTAGAGGTAATTTTTGATAGACTCACATGTAGCGCGACATGAAATAAATAAGGTAATAATAAATAATTAAAATAAAATAATAGCTTCAGAAAAATAAATAAAATAAAATAAAAAATTTAGTAGCATAATAATAGTTTATCAAAAAGATGTCCAACTTGTCAATAAGAAGCACTTCTCAAGAGATTCACATGCAAAGCAAAACTTGCAAACAATCATAATAAAGAGGCATTTAAGAGTTAAAAGTAGTAGTCATAATGTATGTAGCAAGAAAGATGAAACAGCTAGAAGGGGATAAATACACTGTCACTAGAGCCTTTACAAATACAAAACCTGATATTGGGAGTAGGAATAGAATCAAAGACGAGCACACTCCTAAAACTTGGAAAACTCCACTTCATTGCAAAAAATATGTAAAGGAAAACGTCAGTCTAAAATACTAGGTGTTATCAACTTCCTATGTCAAAGAATCCCCAACTGCGACTTCACAGAGCTTGAAAAATCTACCAGCTCGCTGGAAAGAGAGCATAAGAAAAATCTACCAGTTCGCTGAAAAAAATATGGACAGGAGAACAAAAAGAGAAACAAAGGAACTTAGAAGCTACTCTTTCTAATCCCTATGTCATAGCTAATCTTTCAAAACTCTCCATGCAAAAACTTCTAGCCCCTGCAACCAAGATCACCAGAACAAAACTATAGTAAACACTATAGGAATGAAAGTGAAATGAGCTACGGCTGGGTAAATCTGAGAGGGGATAGATGCCGGCGTGAATGGGAAACGATGGATAATATAGACTGACAATGTCGATGGCGAGATTTGTGCAATATTCCACGGCACCCTACACCATCAATAGAACTTCCACCAATGATAAGTCTTCACTGGTGAAGACTCTGCTTATTGAAGAATGTTAGTGATTGTTAATGGTAAAATCTTAGAGAGAGAGATAGAGAGGAGGTCAATCACCCCATGGCTTAAGCTATTGACTGAAAGCTAAAGAGGCAAGATTTTCATGAGTAAAAATATGCCAAAGAAACCGAAGCATAGAACTAGAAGGTGACCTTCACATGCTTAATAAAGATTGTAACTTTCCTTTCCCAGAACAAAAAGATTGCAGATTCTAAAATACCCACAAAAAACAAAATAAAATTTTACAGGAAACAACCACCCAAATCCCAGAACCTACAATAATCTCATTATGAAAAGCAACAAATGAAAGAGGAAGATCATTTAGTTTAGACCCAGATACATAACCTTTAGATCTTCGAAAATCAAACCAAACCCACCAAAATAAAACTCAAAGTGATCGAAACAAAACAAAACCCAAGAGGCAAATCCAACAAAAGGAACAATCTTTGAGAAAAAAATCACAATTAAGATCTTGAAAAAGCACAAAAACGCATCAACAATGGTAAATGCAGCGTAGATTTAACAATAATTGTAAATGTAGTAATGAATAAGCAAAAAAAATCATTTCTTTGCTCTTTCCTTCTTCCATGTGCAGTTAATATAAAAACTTTGGTTTCAATAGAGTCTTATGGGTTAATATGAAGGGATCTTATCTACAATGTTGAGGTTGAAGTGTTAGTTATGATGGTGAAGATGATGGCTAGGGAACAAAACTCTAGAAAAATGAACAATGAGAGGAGATCCTTCTCTTAGAGTAATATGGAAAAATCATATATTGTAGAATGAGAGCTTAAAGTAACAAAAAGATCAATCTTTGAACACAAAATTGCAATGAAGATCTATAACAAGCACAAAATGCATCAACAATGGTATATGCAATGTAGATATAATAACAATGGTAATGCAACAATGAATATGCAACAAAAATCGTTTCTTTTCCTCGTATCCTTCTTCTATGTGTAGTTAAAGCTAGAAACTTTGGTTTTAATGCAGTCTTATGGGTCAATATGAAGGGATCCGATCTAAAAGGCTAAGCTTGAAGAGTTAGTTATAGTGGTCAAGATGATGGTTAGGGACAAAAATTAAAAAAAATGAACAATGAGAGGTGATCCTTTTGGCTTAGAGTAATATAGAAACTCATGTATTCTATAGTGAAAGTTTAAAGTAACAAAAGGAATAATCTTTGACCATAAAATCGCAATGAAGATTTAAAACAAACATAAAAATGCATCAACATGAAAATCTAGTCCAACAAATAATATCTTTAATACCAAGATATCTTTAGGGGTCATTGTAAAGTTATTTAGATAACAATCCTTAACCCATTCTTAAATCCATATGAGAAGTAATGATATCTTAAGAAACTCTAGATTAGTCAAGTATATAGCATTTGTCGTTCTAAAATCATACCAATCTCTAATAGCTTGAGGATGAGCTCCTTGTAAAAAAATTAAATTGAGGATTTATCCCAAAAAAATCAATAGAATAGGTATTACTATTTTATAGAGTGTATAAGTCTCTGATTACCATATAATGTGCGTGAACAACAGGATGACTCTTTGGGAGACTATCAATCATGATATTGCACTATACCATCAACTTGCACGTAATATCAAGCCTTACAGAAATATTATTAAGAGTAACCTTTTTCCGGTATAATCTACTAACTATTAAATTCATTCATTAGGGAAGAAGAGCTTGTAGATGATGAATCTTCAACTATCTTAGCCTTGTTGACTATGCTATAAAATTTTTATTATAAATAATTATAATGGTTTATCTCGGCTTGCCATAGATGACAAAATGAAAGAAGTAGCTTTGCAACTTCTTTAGGTATTGAGTTAAAGCGAGCAATATCTAGTAAATCTTTAATTTATACTTGGTAACTGTTGATATCTTTGGACATTTGTTCTAATAAGTCAAATATCTCCTCGTTGAGGCTGACCATCTCTAGTTCAAATATCTGTTAGAACATTATTATTAGATTTGACAATCTCAATATCAAAGGTATATTCTACTAATAAAGTTTGTCATTTAATATATATGTTATATTTAGGTTTAGAGGGTAAATTATTGTGAATAAAAGATTTAGCTTGAGTATTATCAGTTCTTAATAAAAATCTTTTAGGCAATAAAAGTTATTTTTTTAACTTTTTACTACTTCTAATAATTTCTTTTCATTTATGTGATTTCTTTGTTGAGTATCTATAAAGGTTCCTAAAGTATACCTATAAAGAGACATATTCACCTTGACATTAGAATCATCATAATCTACCTTTTTAATATTCCACTCCATACATGATTAGAAATATTAGTTTCAAGAATTAAACCATCAACATCAGATGGCAAAGAAAGTTTTGGCAATGTAGTATACAAAATCTTAATTTTCTTTGCTTGTTCAATCAAATAGAGTGAAAATTCAAATATTTGAATTTTTTCTTTAAAAAATTTTGTAAAGGTTTTCTTATCTCATTTAGATTTTGAATAAAATATAAAGCATAATTTAATACGCTTAAAAACTTTGAACTTTTTTAATATATTAACCTATTAGGAAATTGTGAGATTTTTTTCAAAGATATGAGGTTGAATTTTAACTCCCCTACCATGTATCTCCTTGCCAAGGTATTTTATTTTAGTCTGACATATCTTAGTATTTTTCTCAGAGAGAGCTAACCCATACATGTTGATCATATAAATCTGTAAATTTATTGAGATGCATAATATGTTGAGCAATATTATTACTAGCTATTCAAATATCATCCCCATAAACATATATAAAATTATGATACTTAAAGATATTATCCATTTTCCTTTGAAATATTTGTAGGGCATTTTTTAAACCATAAGGCATTAGTAACCATTTGTAATGACTTTGTGAAGTAAAGAAAGTAGTATATAAGATAATATCTTTATTCATTTTTATCTACCAAAATCCACTCTTACAATCAAATTTAGAGAAGATTTGTTTTTCCTCTCGTTAATTTTATTAATGTTTCTTTGAGAAGTATCCATCAAATACTGTATTATCATTTTTTTAATAAATTACCACCATTAGCTTTATTTCTAATTAGTTCTACATGATTTCTAACCATAAAAGCTAGGGAAGAATTAAAGGGATTTACTAGGCCCAACTATCTTTACATTTTCTAGTTCAAGAAATTATTTTATAAATTCATCTTGATCTTCTAAATTATATTTCATAGCAGTAACTCTAATAATTTTTTTATATCTATCATTTCTAAGTTTACTTCTTCTTTATTTTTATCCTAAATTTTAATGGGTTATCAGACCATCTTTGATGGTTCTATCGATTGATACTTATTCCCTATAATGTTTTCTATTTTTAATAAAAGTTTTCCTTATACTCTATCTATGGATATTTTGTTAAAAACGATCCTAATAGTATTTGGGGTTGATTGATACCTTTTAATAAATGTATATTACTGTTAGAAATATTTAATCCTATTATAGTTTTTAAAGTTTTCATGTTATTGTAAAAGAAAACAAATTGCTTTACGTAAAACAGAACCAGCTCCACTGTTTATATAGGCAGCAAAGTATTATGCTATATAATCATTATAAGTTATTTGGAATATAAATACAAGACTAGTCATTATTTTGGAATATATATTATATTGTTATTATAGGATATTTGTATTTAATATTTAGTTATCTTATAAGGTTGGAGTTGCTTGAGAAAATTAATACCTAGCATTATCTTTAAATTGAATCCTTCATTTTCAACTAATAATCTTATAGGTATTTTATTATCTCCTATGTTAATATTGGTTTCTATGGCGATATCTATCCGATGTATTTCACCATTGAAATTAGATATTAATAGGGTTCATTTAGCTGGAAACTTATAAAATTATGTATTAGATTATGATTAATGTAACATCCTAGCTTTTGTATCAACTAAGATATTATACGTAACATAATTTGTACCATCAAAATATTCTCTTTAATTTTGTAATTAGAACTTATCTTTCTATCCGCTCTTATCAAAGTATTAGCATATTATTGATAACTCGAAACATCAATTTATGAATAAGATAATCTAGGCAATAATTTATTGTGAGAAGTTATTAAGTCATCTTCTTCTATTTTTTGCTATATAAAGAGGATATATTCTTTCAACTCAGAAAATAATTTTGGAAAGTCAACAATATCTTTATTTGCAAAACATTTTGTTTGATGAGTATTAGATTAGACATAAGATATCATGTAGGTAATAAAATACGATTTTTTTAATCTCTAATTAAATATTTTCCTTTATAGTTTTGGATTAAAAAGAATGTCCCATGAAAATCTTTATCTTGTATATTATAAGCCATCTTAGGATAGATATTAAAATTTTTTTGATATCAAACATTGCCTCTCAAAATTCCCATTTAGCCTTCTTTTCTATTACGAAGTCGATCATCTAATATTGATATTAGAACTATCTATTCCTTCTTTGAAAGTAAATCTAATTATCATTTGTATGGATTAGATATGCACCCATCCTATTTTGTCCCTAGTTTCTTTAGAGATGTGATCAAGTTTCAAGAAATATCTTTTTTATATAGCAGAGGAATTATTACTTTATTAGAAGTTAAGCTAATATCTAAGGTTTTTTCCTTAAGATTAGTACCATAAAACATATGATGTTTTCTAGGCTTTAATATTATTTTTCGAATGATGTCATATTAAATCTACTATAAGAATTTATAGAATAAATTATTATGAATCTTTTTAAGCATTTTTTTATCAATAAGAGTTTTTTGACTGCAATCTCCATGTTGTTCAAATGTTTCTACTATAGTATCTATTATTTGAGTATCAGTTTGAATGTTAGAAGATTCTCCTATTTCACTTATTTATTTCAAAATTTGAAGTTTCTTCATATTCTATATCTATTATTGTAAAATTGCTTTCTTCGGAAGAGTATCCTTTAAAATTATCAATTCTAATAAAATCTTCATTTTTTATCTTTTTAAAATTTTTGCCAAGTCAGTTTCAATTTTTAATGTTTTAATTTTATAGATTTATCTTCAGCCATTTAGATGATAATTTCTAAAATGTCTAGTAAATTCTAAATGAGCTTCTATTTGCAACTTTTTTGTAACTCTAATATATTCTATTTGATTTGTCCATCATTGCTGATATGTGCTCAATTGCTGATACATTTAACCTTTTACACTTAGTGATTAATGATATGAAAATCCTTAAGATACTCACTTTAGCTCTTATATGGTTTTAGGTACAATTTGGATGCAAAAGAGCGAAAGTGAGTCGAAAACATTATATTTGAGCCATTTCCTTAAGAATCACACTTAGTTGTCTTTATAGGGCAAGAACGAGAAGGATTATAGTAAGAGGAGACAAGAAAATACTAAAAGGAATGAATATTAGCACAAGTTATGGCCATAAGATGCATCTTACGACCATGATAAATGAAGATTAGCGCAAGTTATGGCCAAGATGCATCTCATGAGCATGACAAATTTGTCATGGCCGTGAGAGGTGTGTCAAGCCCATGACACACTTGTCATAAGCGTGACACTAGTTGCATGGGTGTGACAACCCACGTCATGCCCATGCAAGATGTCTTGGGTTATGGGCGTGACACTTGTTTCATGGGTATGACAACCCAGATCATGCCGTGAGACACTTACAACTCACTCGAACCTTACTTTTTAGTATAAAAACATCGTTTTTGTGACGAAAATGTTATGTTTTCGTTTGGAGAAAGTGTGAGCTCTTGGTTATGAAGAAGAGAAGGGGCAATGCTCCATTCCTTTGGATACCCACGAAGGCTAGCTTCCTGACGCCATTATCAATGTCGAAGAACCTAGTTAAGCATTTCTCTCATTCTTTGTTGCTCTTTATCTTAGGGATTGATTATGTTATCCCATCTTTAATAGTTGGGTGTTATGTGAGAATGACTGAATGCTCTATTTGATTATTTTTATGTAAGAATCTATTGCTAGAATTTCAATATAATCTATAATTGTTATGTTGAGATTCGTTTGTGGCAACTAATGGTTTTTAATCATTAGGGATAATATATCCTAAATTAAATGAACCGAGCTTGTGTAATTGTTACCTTGATTAATTTGTTTTCCTAATGTGTACTGCGACTGTCCAATTAAATCTAGAGAGTTTGTTCTAGGTTGTTAGATAGCTAGATTCAATTAACGAGTTTTTCTTAATTAAACAAGAACTAAGGGAAAATCAAGGTTAACAAACCTTGTTGTCAACCTACGATTAATAGTTGCTAGGAGAGGTATAAGTACAATAATTCAATGGAATATGTTCAACTGTATGTAGGCTGAGACTGAACCGATGACCGAGTCCTTATCGAATTCATCACTTTCATAAGTTTTAGGTTATTTAATTTAATTTGTCTTCATTAGTTTAGTTTCATTTTATTTTCTTATTTGAAAAAAAACTCTAGTACCAATTTAGAGGTAGATCAAACATAAGCATTTTGAATATACGAACAAATAAAAACTTTTATCTAAGTTACTAACAATAGCAAAAATTAAACAGATTGGAAATTTATCCTTTTTTACTTTTTCTTCTTCATTAGGATCATAATACACATCTTAAAGCGTTTATCCTCATGTTTGCTTTGGAAACACATCTTGATTTACCCAAATGTTACAAAGTAAAACGTGTCCTTGATTAAAGTACACCTACCTTTGTCCAAAGCCCCTCGTACTTTAGAATCTAAATTTCATATGTAATCACCCAGTTTGTATTATTTATATTGTTTGGTGGAAATCTTTCAGATGTCATTTAATTTCACTTCCTTTCATTATTTTGATTCTTAAATTTCATTTCTAATTTTATTCTTTTAATTATTTAATTAATAATTGCAATAAAAATAAAATGTGTTTAATTAAGATTTGCAAAAAATAAAAATAAAAATTTCATTAAATTTTATTATCTTATTTTTATTGTTATTATACTATTACATTTTAATATTAAATGTTAATATAATGTATTTTACTATATTTAAATTAATTAATTCTCATAGTTACTAAAAATAAAAAATAAATATTTAAAATAATTAAAGAAATTTATATTTTAATTTTATATAATAATAGTATAATTAAAATATAAAATTTATATTAACTCATTTGAATGAAATAATTAAAAATATTTATCATTCTATAATGATTTAAAGGATGTTACATATTGAGCATTAATGTCATCGATTCTAGTCGTTATTATAAGAATTATAATTCCTTGATCATAGGGATTACATTCCCTGAATTAATATTGTAAATAAGTATATATAGCCATACTTCTACACAGTAAATATATAAGAAAAAAAAACCTCTTTTCTATTTTACATGGTATTAGAGCTTGGTTTAGGTTTTGTAAGTGTTTAGTCTTTTGCCCAAATGAGCAAAGATCTGTCTTAGTTCTGCCCAGGGAGTATGACATCATTTTTTGTCGCCATTTTGGTGATCTCTTGTTCTCACCACTGGCTGACTCCATGGTTTCACCACCATATTGCCATTGCTTCTCTTGCTCATTGATGTTTTTAGTAAAAATTTCACCTAGGCTTGTCACAACATCTCTTTTGGATCTCTGGGTTAGGTCTATTGCTGGGTTTTTTTAAGGTTTGCTTTGTTTTGGAGCATTTTTTTTGGCACTTGACTCCCCCATCTTAGTTTTGACTACTATTTTTATGGCCCATGGTAACAAAAGTCTCATTGTCATGGATATCATTTAGGTGATATAAAAAATCATGGAATATAAATTAACTGGCTTCAATTATTTTGATTGGTGTAAGACAGTTTGAATTATCTACGAAGTATTTCTAAAGATCTTCACCTTACTGGTGATCTCCAACAGAAGATACATATAAGGAGTCGCTACACGATTATGCTCAATTGTTCTTATAGATTCAAAATTTTACTGACAACGAAGTCACTAGCTTCATTAATCACCATGAATATGCCAAAGAGTTAATGTATTATTTGCCATTTTTATTTTCTAGAAAAGGGAAAATTTCTTGAATTTATGATGTGTGTAAAATAATTTTATCAATCTGAATAACATGACCAATCCCTTCTAGCTTATTTTATGAACAACAAAAAGATTTACGAAGAATAAATGTTTTATCACCATTTAGTCACGATATTAAAGTCCAACAAATCCAATGAGAATAGATGGCCATCATATTCTTAGATGGACTTAACTCACAATTTGAGATTGCTAAGTCTTAGATTCTTTCTAGTATTAAAATCTTCTCCCTACATGAGGTCTTGAATCGAATACTTTGTATATGTACTAACGCCTTAGTTGCTCCTACTAATAAGACCTTTAGTGCTCTTGTGAATCAGAATATAGTTATAGAAAATCATCTTAGAGGATTATTAATAAAGGAGGAACATGACATTGGAATTAAGACACTAGAGGAAGAAACTTTTAGAAACTACAAAATAAACTAAGTCGCAAGAAATACACTTGTAGAAACTACAAAATAAAAACAAAAAACTCATGCCTTCATATAGCAGCCATTACCATGCCATCCGGCTCAAATGCTAAGAAGACCATTGCAATTTTCACAGATGAATTTTCCAAATTCACCCAATGCCAAGAAGCATTGAAAGATTCATCCAACTCTATCTCTACTATCGCTGATTTAGGTAACGTACCCGTATATCTTCTTTCCTCTTCCTACCAATGGTCATTGATTTTAATTCCTCAGATCATATAATAGGCAATTCTAATCTCTTTTTTACTTTTCAAAAACACTCATCTCCTTCTTATGTTACCTTAGCGTATAGATCTCCTTGCTTTGTTATTGGTTCTAACACTATTAACCTACTTCATGATTGTCCTTTGTCTTACACCTACCAAGATTCTCATTTAATATACTATCTGTGAGTAATCTCACTCATGATTTAAATTAATGTATCTCGTTATTTCATCATCATTGTTTTTTAAGGATTTTATGACAAAAAATATTATAAGTAAAGGATGAGCATTAGAAGTTTCTACATTTTAAACACCTAAATGCCTCAACCTCTCTCTTATTCACTATCTTAACACCCTTTGAAGCTTCTTGTTGGTTAGGACACAACTTGTTGCCTTAATCGAAGAAAATGCATCCTTGATTTTGAAATGTTTCTAGCTTAGAGTGTGAGCCTTATCAATTCACTAAAAACCATTATATGTCTTTCCTTCGATGAGTTAACAAATAATCTAGTTTTTCTATTGAATTAGTACACTCTTTATGTTTAAGGTCCTTATCATGTGAAGTCCAAAACTAGTTTTCAATACTTTTTTACATTTTTTGATGATTTTTCGCATATGACTTGGTTTTATTTAAAATGTTTCAAATTATTCCCCCATTTTACTATCTTTTGTGCTAAAATCAAATTATGATTTAATCTTTCTATCCATACTTTGAGAAGTGATAACATGAAATAATAGTTTTTCACCTTGTTCTTGCATTACATGCTTCAAAATGGTATTGTTCACTAACCTTCATGTGTAGTTACACCATCTCAAAATAGTGTAGCTGAAAGAAAAAATCGTTATTTACTTGAAACTGCCAGAGCACTTTCATTCCAAATGAATGTCCTTAAATCTTTTTAGGTTGATACAGTCTCAACAACTTGTTTTATAATGATTTGTATGCCTTCATTCGTTCTTCAAGTTGAGATTCCTTATAACATTCTTTTTCCTACTAAACCAATGTTCTCCCTTACTCTATAATTTTTTTTCCAGCACTTGTTTTGTTTGAGATGTTCGCCCTTAGGTCACCAAGTTATATCCTAAATCTCTTAAATGTGTATTTGTAGGCTACTCTTGTATATAAAAAGGCTATAGGTATTACTATCTAACTCTCAAGAAAAATCTTCTATCCACTTATGTCCCCTTTTTCTAAAACATTTCCTTCTTTCCTACTCCTTCATCAGAGGTAGATGATTATCCATTAATTTATAAGGTCACCTATTAGATCAATAATGTTACCACTACACCATTACAACCACCACCCATTCATCTAGTTTATTCTAAAAGATGAAATCATCCTTATGTGAGCTCCATATATATGTCTTCTTGGGCATCAGATCTAACTTCAGTTGATCTCCCATTGACTTTCATAAAGATAAACACAAGTGCACCTTTCTTATTTCCTTTTTTGTGTCATATAACCATTTATCCCCCTATTATGTTCTTTTGTTGCGTCACTTGATTCTATATCTCTCCCGAAAACTATATATGGTGACCTCCAAGTGGAAGTATATATGGAGCAACCACCTGGGTTTGTTGCTCAGGGGGAGTATGAAAAGCTTGCTATCTTTGCAAGTCGTCAAATGGTTTGAAAGAAAGTCCACATGCTTGGTTTGAAAATTTTAGTCAAGTTGTAGAAATGTTTAGATTGACTAAGAGCAAATGTAATCACTCAGCCTTCTATAAACAATCTAAACTTAGGACTATTCTCCTTGTTATTTATATGGATGATATCATCATTATAGAAAGAAACTTTATGGACATCTCATCATTAAAATCCTTTCTTCACAGTAGTTTCATACAAAGGATCTGCGAGCTCTGAAATATGTTTTGGGAGTAGAAGTAACGGGAAGTAAGAAAGGCTTTTTTATGTCCCAAAGAAAATATATACTTGATCTACTAACTAAAATAGGAAACCTGGGAGCTAAACTATTTAGTACCTTAAAGGCCCATAATGTATAACTTATGCTTGAAGACCCTGAAAAATATAGAAGATTGGTAGGAAAATTAAACTATCTTATAGTAACTCACCCTAATATTACATATTATATTAGTGTTGAAAGTCAATTAACCTCTTCTCCAATTGTTATCATTGGGCTAACTTAAAACTAATCTTATGTTACCTAAAGGGAGCTCCTAGAAATGGGATACTATATGAAAATCATGGACACACTCACATTGAATGTTTTCTAGATGCTGATTGAGTAGGTTTTAAGATCAATAGAAAATCTATGACTAGATATTGTGTCTTTATAAGAGGAAACTTGGTCTCATAAAAAAGTAACGTGTATACAGAGCTATGGCACAAGTAACGTGTGATATCATATGGATATATCAATTATTATACAAAAGTGGTTTTAAAGTGTTAGACCCTGTTTTCGGAGCCCAACATCGGATGTGAGATCGTGATGCCTGAGCGTGGAGGAGGGCTTAGAAATTGGACATTTGCAAGAAACTCCCTCGGAAGCAAAGGCGGGTTTTGCTGTGATGTAAATGTATCTTCATTGCGGCGAACTTATGCAGTTGGATTTCACCACAACGAAAAGCATAATCTTCGCCGCGGCGAAAACCTCAAAAGCAGAAATTCGAAACCCAAAGCTACCTATCTTACCAAAATGCAAACTTAAAATCTTTCAACCACATTCGTCATTTCAACCCAAAAACAATATGGATAAGAAACCATCCATAACCAATTTCTCAAAATCTTAATCTCATTTCCAAAATTGAATGCTTTGCAAAAATATGCAAAATCATAGACAAAATCGACCATATATTTCATTAATGACAAAGTAAGAGTTTTACAATGCTTTAGTGGGCATTTCTAGCCCCCTTACATCATAATCCAAAATACAAAGTTTACAAAAAAACTAGAATCGCTCAAACTATGACTAAAGTATTGGTTTATATGATCTAACTTCAAAAACAAACAAAACAAAATATGCAGACTGGAATGATGCCTTAACTCTTGACTTACTCGATCTCTTGCTCATCACTGAAATGGGGGGGGGGGCAGAATGGGGGTGAGCTTGAAGCTCGCGGGTAACAATTTTATAATTGAGAAACAAGCAAAAACCATTTTCAAAACTCATTGCCATTGTACATTTTGGAAACCATAATAATTTTGCATGTAAAATCACCAAATACTTATTTCTCTAAATTCTCATTTTATCAAAGAGTTCATGAGCAATTTTAAATCATGTATGTATCAAACTTGCTAACATTTCAAAAGCATATAAGCACATCAGAATGCTTTGGGTAGATCCAAAACAGAACGTACTACACATTTCCCATAAGGGTCCTGTGTAGCTGTGAACAGAACGTACTATTGCAATTCTACTTAATGGTCTTGTGTAGCCGTGAACTTATGGGAGTCCATGAAGGAGCTCCATGCCATTAACGGGAAGGTGGGAGAAGCCTTTTTGTCAAAGTGCACTTGACTTAACTTAGGGGACCACCATAAACCTACATAATCATGCATTTCACATCTTGTAAACTTATGGCCTCAACGACATTTTTCCAAAACTTGATTTCATAATGATAGTATCGTTTCAAAAAATCAATATAATTTCAAAAGTCAATTTCATCATTCATTTCATAAACCAATAACACAATTCATATGCAAACATGTGGCACATTATCAAAGCATTCAAGAAGCCTTAACGGCACATTTATAACACAATTGAAAACATTTTAAAACTTTCTTGGTTTTAAAGAAAACCTTAGGGCTTATTACTTAAATATAAAAGTGCAACCCACCTTAAAATCCTTGCTTATAAACTTGCTTAGGGATGTCCTTCTTATTGATCCTCTTGCCTCTCTTGATCACCTTCTTGATTTCCTCAAACAATAACGAAAATTCCATTCAATTTGGTTTAGAAATCGGAAAGTCACACGTCAACAATTTAAACTACTTCTCATGTTGAAACAAAATTTTATATTCAACTTCCACCCAGAAATTAAAATCCTTAGAGACTGAATTTAGACTTGATTCCTTCATAAAATTTGTATCCCTATGTCTCTAGTTTACAAAAAATTAAAAATAATCTCATTTGGATAACTACACTAAAAGTTATGCCCAAAATACCAAAGTATATTAGGTGCTGGAAAGTTCACCGCGGCAAAACCAAGTTCGACTTGGCGAAAACGCCCAGAAGCCAACTCTTAGGACATGCTTTGTGTCGCCGTGGTGAAACCCAAAAGTTCTCCGCAGCGAAAATGTCCAGAAACCCATTCTGAAAATGTGTTTTGGGACATTTTCCATCTTCTTACTTCCCACCTTTAACATATAACCCATATTATCACTAACCCATCTCTTCTACTTCATTTTCAATACAATTCCAATCCAATATCATTCACAACAATTCATAATCTACTTTTGATCATTAACCAAACCCAAACATTCACATAAACCATTCATCACAACTTCCTACACATGTTCACTCTATTTTCACTTCTAAACAACCCTAAATATGCATCATCTAACAATCAAGAAGGGTTAATACTCATATTTACTTGTTGTAACCTCAAAATCTTCAAGCTCTTCAAGTATTTCCAAACCCTATCTTCTTCTTCTTCTTTTCTCCACTCCTCTCTTTCTCTTCTTCTTTCACTCTCAATTTTGCTTCTCTAAAATGTAAGACAACAATTAATTCTTCCCCTTTTTATACCCTTAATGAGTGAGCAAAGTCCACTATGCCCTTCCATGTAATGCCTTAGCCTTTTAACCTTTAGTGATCTTCTAAAAATACCCTTATGCATTCTTAATTCTTCAATTTAACTTACACCATATTATACTCTATCTTAATCTTAATTCTTCCATTTAATACTTCAAATTTCCATCAATCCATGAAACAAATCCTCATAAACTTGACATAATAATTAAACTCCAAATAAAATGATTTATCTAGCAAGACTAAAAAATTTATTCAAATCATGCTTACAAAAATAATTAAAAAAATTCGGGGCCCAACATTTCTCCCCCTCTTAAAAGAATTTTGTCCTCGAAATTATTACCTGAGTTATCGAAGAGGTGTGGATACTTCTCCTTCATAGCCTCCAGTGGCTCCCACGTGGCCTCTTCTACCGAATGGTTTTTCCACAGGACTTTGACTAGCTGAACTGTCTTATTCTTGAGGACCTTCTCCTTGATGTCCAAAATCTCCACTAGAATCTGCTCATAACCTCAGATCATCTCTCAACTGAACCTCATTGGTCTGAATGATGTGGGAGGGATCCGATCTATATATCCTTAACATGGAAACATGAAAAACATCATGTATCTGAGGCAATTCTTGTGGCGACGCCAATCTATAGGCTAGCGGTCCATTCCTCTCAAGAATTTTATAAGGACCCATATACCTTGGGCTCAGCTTGCCTTTCTTGCCAAACCTCATTACCCCTTTCCAAGGAGATGTCTTAAGAAAAACTTTCTCCCCAACTTCATACTCCATCTCCTTTCGGTGTGCATTAGCGTAGCTCTTCATTCTATCTTGAGCTGCCTTAAGCCGTTGCTTAACCAAATTAACCTTATCGACTGTCATCTGAAGCAACTCTGGCCCTATCAATTTCCTTTCTTCTTCTTCATCCCAACATATTGGAGTTCTACATCTCCTTCCATACAATGCCTCATACGAAACCATTTGAATGCTCAAATGGTACGAATTATTATAAGCAAATTCGACCAATGGTAAATGCTCGTCCCAAGCACTTTTAAAATCCATCACACATGCCCTGAGCATTCCCTCAAGGGTCCGAATGGTTCTCCCATATTGACTATCTATCTGGGGGTGAAAAGCAGTGCTAAAATTCAATTTGGTTCTCAGAGCCTCTTGTAAACTTCCCCAGAATCTCGAAATAAATCGAGGATCCCTGTCAAAAATTATAGAATTTGGAATCCCATGCAGTCTCACTATCTGATCAATATACTTCTTTGCTAGCACATGCAAGGAATTAGTCTGTTTGATTGCCAGAAAATGGGCTGACTTTGTTAGACGATCAACAATGACCCATATGGCATCATGCTTCCTACTGGTCTTAGACAAACCCATCAGAAAGTCCATAGTCAGCCTTTGCCACTTCCACTCAGGAATGGACAATAACCTTAACTTTCCTGAAGGTGCTTGGTGTTCAGCCTTGACTTGTTGACACACTAGAAACTTACTCATATATTCTGCTATATCTCTCTTCATGCCTTTCCACTAGAAATGCTCTCTCTCCTGGTGCTACCTGGGTGCGTGGCATAAGGCACATTATGTGCCTCATCCAGTGTCTCATCCTTCACCTCCTTGACATCTGGGATACAAAGCTTATTTCCGACAGTCATGAGTCCATCATCCCTCACTGCCACTTCAGACTTCTTGCCATTCTTAATTTCTTCTCGAAGCTTGCTCAAATCTGTATCTTGTGCTTGTAACTCCTTTACTTTCTCCCTGAGTATCGGCCTCACTCTGAAAGTAGCAACCATACACTCGGGTTCCTCCTGTTTAAAGCTTATCCTAAGCTTGGCCATCTCTTCTAATAAAGGCAGATAAACTGTCTGAACATGAGTTATTGATGACTTTCTAATCAAGGCATCAGCCACTACATTTGCCCTTCCTGGATGATACTCAATCAACAAATCATAATCCTTAATTAGCTCTAACCATCTTCTCTGTCTCAAATTCAGTTCTTTCTGACTCAATAGATACTTGAGACTTTTGTGATCTGTAAAAATCTTCGTCTGAACTCCATACAGATAATGTCTCCAAATCTTCAAGGAAAAAATCATTTATGCCAATTCCAAATCATGGGTCGAATAATTCAACTCATAGGGCTTCAGTTGCCATAAAGCATATGCTATCACCCTGTCTCCCTGCATCAACACACAACCTAAACCCTTTCTTGAGGCATCACTGTACACTATATAACCCTCATTTTCAGTAGGCAAAATCAAAACTGGAGCACTTGTTAATTTTCTCTTAAGCTCCTCAAAGCTTTTCTAACATTCCTCGCTCCAGATAAATTTCTGATCCTTTCTCAATAACTTGGTCATCGACGCAACTATCATAGAAAATCCTTCAACGAATCTCCTATAATATCTTGCCAAACCCAGAAAACTCCTCACTTCTTTCACTGTCTTTGGCACATGCCAACTCACCACTGCTTCAACCTTTCTCGGGTCAACATGTACCCCATCTTTCGAAATTACATGTCCAAGGAATACTACCTTACGAATCCAAAACTCACACTTGCTGAACTTAGCATAAAGCTCCTTCTCCCTCAATGTTCGCAATACTATTATGAGATGTTCCTCATGTTCCCCTTCACTCTTGGAATAAACTAGAATGTCATCGATAAACACTATGAAAAACTAATCCAGATACTCCTTGAAGACCCTATTTATAAGATCCATGAAAGCAGTTAGAGCATTGGTAAAACCAAATGGCATTACTGGGAACTTGTAATACTCGTAACGAGTCCTAAAGGCTATCTTACTCACATCAAACTCCTTGATTTTGAGCTGATGATAGCCCGACCTGAGATCAATCTTGGAAAAGACCCTTTCTCCCTGCAGCTGGTCAGACAGATCATCAATTCGAGGAAGAGGATACTTATTCTTAACAGTCACCCTGTTGAGTCTCCGGTAATCAATGCACATACGCTATGTCCCATCTTTCTTCCTAACAAACAAAAGCAGCGCTTCCCATGGTGATGAACTTGGTCTTATGTACCCCTTCTCTAACAGTTCCTCCAATTTTTCTTTATGCTCCTTCAACTCAGTTGGAGCCATTCTATATGCCGGTATAGAAATAAATGCGATTCCGGGAATCAAGTTGATGGCAAACTCAATTTCTCTTACTGGTGGCAAACTAGGTAAGTACTCTGGGAATACATCAGGAAATTCTCTTACAATCGGAAAATACTCTAACCTCTTTTCATTCACATCAGCCTCCATAACATGCGCCAAGAAGGCTTCACACCCCTTTTTTATCATCATGTCAGCTAGCAAAGCAGAAATAATTCTTAGCGATGGTACTCTCTTGTTCCCCCTAAAAATCACCTTCTCTCTGTTACCCAAATCAAATTCCACTTCCTTAAGGTCGTAATATAACTTCACCTTATACTTCTCCATGACATCCATTCCAAATATAACATTTAAGCCTTTTAGGTTTAGAGGTAGTAAGTCCACTACCAGTCTAGCACCATCAGTGAAGAGTTCACAGCCCTTATACACTTGACTGATTATCACATTCCTCCCTAGAGGTGCACTAACAAGCAAAGGACTGAATTCACATCATGCAATATCATACTTGCAGAAACAAATCAATGCGTGGAATCAGAATCAATCAAAACATATACTTTAGAATTAAGTAACTAAGCCATACCCGTGACAACTTCAGGTGCGGCTACAGCTTCCTCCCTTATCATGACAAACACCCTTGCCTGTGCCTGATCCATTGGCCTTCCTGGAGGAATAGCCTTCTTTACAGCCCCAGAACTGCCCACCTTAATAACTGGTCTAGCTCCCACTGTTTCAGCTCTCCTTGGGGCTTGTGACCGTGACCCCTCATTCCTTATTACTTGGGGACAATCCTTAATCATGTGTCCCTTCTCTCCACATTGAAAGCATGCTCCCAGTAACTTGAAGCACTCTCCCCTGTGCAGTTTCCCACAATGCTCATATTGGGGGTTCATGTTCCTACTCCTCTCCACCCTGCTATTGCCTCCTGTTGTTAAGGCTTGCACTGACACTGCCCTTGCTTCTTGTTCTTAGCAGAGGCACTGCTCCCTGCCTCACTCTGTGTACGGGAGCTCTTCACACCCCTTTCAGGAATTGGAGCACTCACATCCTTTCTAGAGAATTGCTTTTGGTTCTTCCTCTTCCTACTTACCTCATTCTTTATATTCTCCAGTTTCTCAGTCTGGAGTGTAGCATCTATCAACTGCTGGTAGTCATAGAAATTGTGGATCAACGCCTTCTCCTTGATCCCCAAATGGAGACCTCCCTATCCTCATTCGCCACAATGTTTGCTGCATATCTAGAAAGCTGTGTGAACTTCAGCTCATACTCACTCACACTCATATCCCTTTGTGTGAGATTCAGAAATTCCCTAGCCTTCTCTTGAATATAGACCCTCGAGAAGTATTTCCCCCTAAAAGCTTCCAAAAAGTCCCTCCATAACAATACTGACGGTATGTCCTGACTATAGGGCAC
Organism: Erythroxylum suave; assembly: GCA_027563595.1. NCBI lineage: Eukaryota > Viridiplantae > Streptophyta > Magnoliopsida > Malpighiales > Erythroxylaceae > Erythroxylum > Erythroxylum suave. Next base: position 7,681,961 of record JAOSBN010000006.1, on the reverse strand, counting down.
TGATTCCCACCAATGAAGTGCGTCCCCCTGTAGCAAGCTCACTACATAATCTAACTTCTCCTCATCCGAGCACTTCATTTAAGTCAGAACCCTCTCGGTCCTCTTCAACCAGGCTTCAGCCTCTTCAAGGTTTGTAGTTCCATTAAAATCTACAGCTCCATACTTGCGGAGCTTATCATATTATCTAGTCCTCTCCACTGGCGCTTGCATCGGAACTTTAGACCCTTGGCCCATGGCATATGAGAAAGCCTGAGCAAAGGCCTGAAAGAATCGCGGATCCATGGGTTTGTTTGAGGCATAGGAGGAGGCAGTGGAGGTACCTCATGTTGCACACTAGGTGCCTCAGAATCAGGAACAGAATGTGTCCCCGTATCTTGTGGGACATAGGATTCATTGGTGCTCCCTTGACGAGAGCTAGATCGATTCAAAGCTCCTCCAGTTCTTTTTCTAGGCGGCATAATCACTCCTTCAATATAAAACCAATGAAAATCTTTAGTTCATGCAAAACAGTTCAAATCATAAAAAACAATTTCAAATCATGTGAAACAATTCAAAATAATGCAAGCTATTCATTTAAAATGATTCATGTTCATTTCATGTCCTAAACTACCTATTTCATGCCTACACTTATTCGCAAACTTGGACATAAACCTAGTCCAAAACTAAAACTGAAACCTAGTTTCTCTGATACAACAACATGTTGGACCCCGTTTCTGGAGCCCAACATCGGACGTGAGATCGTGAAGCCTGAGCATGGAGAAGGGCTTAGAAACTGGACATTTGCAAGAAACTCCCTCAGAAGCAAAGGTGGGCTTCACCGCGACATAAATGTATCTTCGCCGCGGCGAACTTATGCAGCTCGATTTCGCCGTGGCGAAAAGCATAATTTTCACCGCGGTGAAGTCACCACGTGAATTAGGCAAAAACCTCTAAAGCAGAAATTCGAAACCCAAAGCTACCTATCTTACCAAAATGCAAACTTAAAATCTTTTAACCACATTCATCATTTCAACCCAAAAACAGTATGGATAAGAAACAATCCATAACCAATTTCCGAAAATCTTAATCTCATTTCCAAAATTGAATGCTTTGCGAAAACATGCAAAATCATAGACAAAATCGACCATATATTTCATTAATGACAAAAGTAAGAATCTTACAATGCTTTAGTGGGCATTTCTAGCCCCCTTACATCATAATCCAAAACACAAAGTTTACAAAAAAACTAGAATCACTCAAAATGCGACTAAAGCATTGGTTTACATGATCTAACTTCAAAAACAATCAAAACAAAATATGCAGACTGGAGTGATGCCTTGACTCTTGACTTACTCGATCTCTTACTTATCACCTGAATGGGGGGAGGAGGAGAATGAGAGTGAGTTTGAAGCTCGTGGGTAACAATTTTATAATCGAGAAACAAGCAAAAACTATTTTCAAAACTTATTGCCATTGTACATTTTGGAAACCATAATAATTTTGCATGTAAAATCACCAAACACTTATTTCTCTAAATTCTCATTTTATCAAAGAGTTCATGAGCAATTTTAAATCATGTATGCATCAAACTTGCTAGCATTTCAAGAGCACATAAACAAATCAGAATGGTTTGGGTAGATCCAAAACAAAACGTAATACACATTTCCCATAAGGGTCCTGTGTAGCCGTGAACAGAACGTACTATAGCAATTCCATTTAATGGTTTTGCGTAGCCGTGAACTTATGGGAGTCCATGAAGGAGCTCCATGCCACTAACGGGAAGGCCGGGGAAGCCTTTTTGTCAAAGTGCACTTGACTTAACTTAGGGGACCACCATAAAGCCACATAATCATGCATTTCACATCTTGTAAACTTATGGCCTCAACAGTATTTTTCCAAAACTTAATTTCATAAAAATAGTATCGTTTCAAAAAATCAATATACTTTCAAAAGTTAATTTCATCATTCATTTCATAAACCAATAACACAATTCATATGCAAACATGTGGCACATTATCAAAGCATTCAAGAAGCCTTAACGGCACATTTATAACACAATTGAAAATATTTTAAAACTTTCTTAGTTTTAAAGAAAACCTTAGGGCTTATTACTTAATTATAAAAGTGTAACCCACCTTGAAATCTATAAACTTGCTTAGGGATGTCCTTCTTCTTGATCCTCTTGCCTCTCTTGATCACCTTCTTGATTTCTTTAAAAAATAACCAAAATTCCATTCAATTTGGTTTAGAAATCGGAAAGTCATACCCCAACAATTTAAACTACTTCTCATGCTGAAACAAAATTTTATATTCAACTTCCACCCAGAAATTAAAATCCTTAGAGACTGAATTTAGACTTGATTCGTTCATAAAATTTGTATCCCTATGTCTCTAGTTTACAACAAATCAAAAATCATCTCATTTGGATAACTATACCAAAAGTTATGCCCAACATACCAAAATATATTCGGTGCTGGAAAGTTTGTTGCGGCAAAAACCAAGTTCGCCGCGGCGAAATCAAGTTAGTTGTGGCGAAAATGCCCAGAAGCCAACTCTTAGGAAATGCTTTATGTCATCGCGGTGAAACCCAGAAGTTTGCTACGGTGAAAATGTCTAGAAACCCATTCCGAGAACGTGTTTTGGGGCATTTTCCATCTTCTTACTTCCGACCTTTCACATATAACTCATCTTATCACTAACCCATCTCTTCTACTTCATTTTCAACAGAATTCCAATCCAATATCATTCACAATAATTCATAATCTACTTTTGATCATTAAACAAACCCAAACATTCACATAAACCATTCATCACAACTTCCTACACATGTTCACTCTATTTTCACTTCTAAACAACCC
>JAOSBN010000006.1:7664796-7679024 GCA_027563595.1 Erythroxylum suave | reverse complement strand
CTTAATTCTTCCATTTAATACTTCAAATTTCCATCAATCTATGAAATAAATCCTCCTAAACTTGACATAATAATTAAATTCCAAATAAAATGATTTATCTATCAAGACCACAAAATTTATTCAAATCGTACTTACCAAAATAATAAAAAAAATTCGAGGCCCAACATAAAGCCTCAGTACTAACAAAGCCATGGTGTGATAATCACACTACTCTACATATTACTTTTTATCTAGTGTTTTATGAAAGGACCAAATACATTTAAATTAAAAGACACTTTTTCATGAAAAAGTTTAACACAATTTGATTTCTACAGAATATGTCAAAACTTGAGAGCAACTCAAAGATCTCTTCATAAAGGCCCTAAATGGCACTTGAATCAATTACATTTGTAACAAGTTGCGGATGGTTACTATCTATACTTCAACTTGAGGGAGAATGTTACATATTAAGCATTAATGTCATTGATTCTAGTCTTTATTTCAGCGATTATAATCCCTTGATCGTAAGGATTACATTCGCTAAATTAATCTTATAAATATGTACATATAGCCTTACTTTTGTACAATAAATATATGAGAAATACAATCGTCTTTCTATCTTACAAAGTATAATAATAACATCACTTTTAAAAAGAAATATTAATTACTTTCTTTAATATAATCATTTTAGGTTCATCTAACAATTTTATTATATTTTAGAGACATGTTCAAGTGATATTACAATCTACTTGAGAATTTGTATCTTCATTTACAATTTTCATAATTTGTTATTTATTTTCATTATAATCTTCAAATAATTTTTTCATGTTATCCATGTATTATAATAAAATTAATGTATTACACAACAAGTAATAAAAATATATTTTTCCTTCTTCATATTATAATTGGGAATGTTGAAAAGTATGGAGAATCTTGCTTTTATAATCCAAAAAAAAATCGATATGCTAACAAAAAATTTAAGAAAAATAATCATAATTACTATATTTATTTAAAATGATGTAATAACTTATAGAGGCATACAAAATTGGTTCACTAGATTTATTACTATTGCTAAAAGAACTCAAGAATAATTCACAAAACTTTTTTATCCAACTATTTTATATATGAAACACCTGTCAAATGAGTAATATAATATAATACTTTGGGTTGAATTAATTCATTCACACTTATATGATATTTTTCATAGGTTAAAATATATGAATCAATATGGGTACCATTTATTTCTCTAATAAAATCTTACAAAATAAGATTATATTATTCAAATGGTCAATTAAATATAAACAAATAATCAAAATAGTAATAAAGCATATGAATTTACCTAAGAATATGAACGATATTATGAATTATCTTGAATCTCAAGTGGTATATTGACAAACGATGATGGAGTAACAAATCTTTTTACAAGACGATGAGCTGAATATAAGACTTTATAAAAATACTTTAAATTGTCTAGGTTCAATTTTGACAATGCTTTGCATTGACTATAGTTGTCTCATTATTGCCTATTATCATTAAGAAAATTACAGCTGGTTCCTTCATGACCAAATGACTAGTTGACTTTAAGCTTCCTAAACTTTTTAACTCATCGTATAAACTTAAGATTATTGTCTTTCTTATACTTAAATTCTTATAAATCCTTATATGATTCTCATTTAAAAGTTTTTGTATCTAATCATTACCTATTAGAACATAAATTCTACATGATTGCTTGTGTAAATATTTATATTCTTCCATGATTATAGAAATTAGAACTATCTTTATCATTTCACCATCTAAATCTGATTTAAAATTTGAAAAGGAAGCCATGTATCTATAATGCCAAAGTAATAATTAATAAAAATTTTAAAATATAATACTAAAAACTATTCTCAAACATCAAAACATCTAACATAAATTTAAGAAGTTTATATCAAACATTCAGTCAGAAGGTTCATACAAAGTATACAATTAAGATGTCTAAGCTATGGAATAGTTATTAATATAAAAATACCTAAATAAATAATAGTTCAATACTCAGTAACATGAAAAAATAACTAAAAAGATATATTGTATCTAGGATATTGATAAAAAAATCCCTTGTAAAGCAGAGAATTATATAAAGCCTTCATTATTTTTTCATATTGGGTATCCTTTACATCCAAAACATGTAAGAACTTCAAATATTCATTTATTGTATTAAGCCCTTGATTAATTTGTGGAGCTTCAAATTCATAATCTATAGTGGATGATGTTGCTATCTTTTTTTGTGTTAATCAAATCGTTTTTTCCAGTTGTAACCAAGAAATTTTTTGAATGTTAGAGTATATGATTTTTGTTTTCTTCTTCTTAAAAAGAAAACTTCTAACTTGATTTGTTTTAATTGAATGAAGAAAATTCATCAACTTAAATTCTATGTTTGTCTTCTACACTATTTTATAGAGATTTTAGTTGATGGATATACATCCAAAATGGTTATAGTATAGTATTTCAAAAAATTTGACGCAAGTATGAGAATTTCTTGCATCCTTTGCTCTTGAATATGTAAGTCATTTTATGCGCCTATAACAATAAAAATTGTATGTAAGAAAAAAATTAATAATGGATAAATTAATAATCAAAGCAATATTTTACCTTAAATAAAATTTTCCAATATCCATTTATAGTATTAACTCTATCGGTAAAAGAATTGTAACTAATTCTTATTTCTCTAAGTAAATTATTAAAACTCTTTAATCTAACTCATTCCATTATACTTGTTCTTTAACTAGACATCAATGTACTCTTTATTAAATTTTATTTAAAGACATGTCTTTTTAACATTTTTTAAACTTAATTTGAAAAAGGTAGTAGTTGTTTGATTTTTCTTCTTCAATTCTTTAAATATTAATGAGTTAAAATGCATCTTAATTGGGTAGTTACGTATCCCATCATTTTCATTTATTTTCAATCAATTATTTGAATCATTCATGTTGTCTATAGCTTTCACCACTAAACTAATTAAATATGAGTGACAACAGAAAGAAAATTGTCTCATGCAATAGTTTAGAAAATCACTCATCCGCAAAAGTACAAATGAAATATCACAACAAACAAACACTAAACATGATTGATCATCAACTCATTCAAAACTAGTAAACGCAGGTTATAGAGTTAACTATATTGTCACAACACCATTAATGTCATATTATCTAATGTTTTTATACTTTTGCTTTTAGGATTCTTTCCTATAGATAGTTTATTTTTAACATTTACTTGAAATTAAGGTGATAAGCTTTAATTTCTCTATTATTCTCATTTGAGTAAGTAATCAATTTCTCAAGTTTATGCGGCTTTTTTTATTTATGATGGAACAAGAGTTCAAAATACTTTTAAGTTAGGAAAAAGGCCAAGAATGGCATGTTTTTACTTTTTAGATCAAAAAATGTGAAAATTTCCAAAAGAGTTATGATCAATTCTAGATATTGTCGTAAATTTGAAATTACCTCACTTACTGCTTGACATGATTAGAGACAACAGTAATTGAGATAAAATCAATCTCCTAAAAGACAACCTCCTAAGCCTATATTTCAATTGTTCATTGAGCTAGACAATTGGTGGTATTCACAAATATCTATAACTAGTTTTTTTAACTAAAAGATTTGTGATTGCATAACAATAAAACAAATAAGATGCAACCAAACTCTCTCTCGGGAAATAGAAGGCCAAGATGTGTGCGGTAAGATATAGAAATCAAAATATATGATGAGGCCAATGGCACTTTCCTATAAACATATATGACAATGTGAAGTTGTATCCTTTCCATATTATTAAACCAGATACTCAGTGTTGGCTATCTTTGCATAACGGACGAATTTTAGTTTAATATTGAAAGTTTAAGATCTAAACACAAGTAGATTATAGTCTCATATGTCAAATTCAAAATTCAAAGCTCAAAAATCAATGCCTATCATTTGTTTAGAGATACATGTTCACTAGTATCAAAACAAAGACCGATGCCTATCACCCAGCATAGCAAGTCATTTCCAAAATGTTGCATAAACTCAAAACTTAACAGGACTTGCCTAATTCATTTTTTAAAAGTAGAGAAGGGAAAAATAATTAGAAAGTACTAATAAAGCAAAGTTTAATTTTAAATCAATAACAAACAACATCCATCCAAATTATCCATGGAAATTAGCTATTTACAATTAAAGGAGAATCATATAATTAACTGATGAAACTTGCTATATATATTATGAATGCCATAATTTGTTAAAAATGCAGCAAAAACTATAGTAAAACCAATCATTAAATATGACTTAAGCAATTTACATTTGAGTGACAGAGATACGGCATAACTACATAAAAGAGCACAAGATAAAAAAAAAGGATTTTGAAATTACGAGCACGTCCAACAATTACATAATGAGCACAAACAAAGAAAACTCTCATAACAAAATTGATGAAAAATCAAGTTCAAGATGACCTAGTGATGTGGACCAATTAGCTTTAAATTACATGGAGGATCTTGACCGCGGCAAGGTTTGCGGTAGGATGTGAAAAAATGCCTAGATTTTGCGATTTTATTATTTTAAGGGCTACTTTGTTATTTTTCATTCTTTTGTTTTTCTAATATTGTTAGGATTTGGATTAGGGTTTTTGGCCACTATAAATAGGTCTTATTTCTGTTTGTTGGGGAGAACTTTCATTACAATTTTATTTGAGACTTTGGTTTTGCCTTTCTTTCAAGATCGTTTATCATTCTTGTTTATCTTTTCGTCCAATCAAACGACATTGATTAAACTCCTGAATGGAGTCTAAACGTTCTTGTTCCTTTCATAAATTCCGTTCTGCATCAATCGGTATCAGAGCTTATCCTCCATGACCGCCAATTACGAAGAATGACTTACCGCTTTAGAAACATCCGTGGCAAACTTATCTGATCAAATAGCAGAAATAAGACAGATGTTGGGAGAGCAATTAAACCTAGGAAGGATTAACCACCCTCCTGTAGCGGCAGTTCCTAAGGTTGCAAATCCGCAACTAGTTTATGGAGGACCACTAGATCAGATTGGAGCAGTTCAGAATTACAAGGGTCATGAAAATCAAAATGATAGCTACAAAATCAAGGTAGATCTTCAGAATTATAATGGTACATTGGATGTAGAAGTTGTTCTAGATTGGTTAGTAGAGGTTGAAAGATTCTTTGAGGTTATGGATGTAGAAGACGAACGTAAGGTTCCTATTATGGCTTACAAAATGAAGGGAGGTGCTGCAGCATGGTGGACTTCTGTCCAGAATGAGCGCTATCGCAGGCAACATCCGTGTATTCGAAACTGGTTGGATATGAAGCTTATGATCCAACAAAGATTCTTACCTAGTGATCACGTACGGGTACTGTACAACCGTTATCATGATTGTACACAGGGAGATAGGAAGGTGGATGAGTATGCAGAAGAGTTTTTGAGGCTGCAAACAAGATGTGATAATTGTGAAAACGAAGCGCAACAAGTAGCTCATTACCAGAGGGGGTTGAATCATGAAATTTGTTACATGATGGTTGTTGCCGCAATTTTCACATTAGTAGATGCTATTGAGATGACAAAGAGAGCTGAAGAGCGTGTTGAATGGTAGCCTCGACAACAGTATAATCGCAATTTAAATTACCAAAATTCTGGTTCGTCTAGTAGTCAGCCATATCGAGTTTATTACGGTGGACAGTCTTCTAGGGCTGTAAATTCGGGAAGTATTTAGAATGCTATGGAAGAGAAGAAAGACAATAAGGTAACGGCACCAGAAGCAGACAAAAGTAGAACCAATCCTTATAAAAAACCCACTAGAAACACCTGTTATCGCTGCGAAAAGCCTGGGTATACATCAAATAATTGTTCAGAAGGGAGAGCATCTCTTAATCATCGACAAGTTAACGTGATTGAGGAAGTAGTTGAATGTTTGGAAGAAGCTGAAGGGGATGATGGATCAATTGCTGGTTCAGAAGATGGGGAGGTGACGTTCGTGGTGAAAAAATTTTTATGTTCTCCAAAACAAGAAGGAGAGACGCAAAGGAGGAAGATATTCCAAGAAAAATGTTGAGTGGGAGAAGTGGTTTGCAGATTGATCATCGATAGTTGCAGTTGTGAGAACCTAATCGGAAAACAGTTAGTGGAGAAACTGTAGTTGACCACTCAACCTCACTCTTCACCGTACAAGGTTGGGTGGATCAAGGAAGGACCAACGATTGAAGTAAACAAGATCTGCAGCATTCCTATTACAATTGGTAAACACTATTCTAAATCTGTTAGTTGTGATGTTGTGGATATGGATGCTTGTGGGGTTTTGTTAGGTCATCCTTGGCAGTATGATGTTGATGTTGAGCACAGAGGGAAGGATAACTCATATCGGCTCACCTGGAACACAAAGAAGATCATTATTTGGCCTTTTGGATCAACAAGACCTTCTAAAGTGGAAGGGCAAGATGTTGCTAAGGGTGTGCAGGATGTGGCTCTATTATTAGAAAGAAAAATAGAGAGGATGAGACACCAACAAAGGAGGAGGAACTATCTTTACCAAAACCCATCCAAGACTTGCTGGAAGAATTCCCTACACTAATTGAAGAGCCATCAACACTCCCACCTTTAAGGGATATTCAGCATCAGATTGATTTCATTCCGGGTTCCATATTACCTAATCTGCCCCATTACAAGATGAGCCTAAAGGAGAGTGAAATTCTGCAAGAACAAGTGGAAGAATTATTGAAGAAGGGACACATCTGTGAGAGCATCAGTCCTTGTGGAGTTCCTGCATTACTGGTACCGAAGAAAGATGGGAGCTAGAAAATGTGCGTTGATAGTAGGGCCATCAATAAAACTACTGTTCATTATTGTTTTCCTATTCTTTGCTTGGATGACAAGCTGGATCAGTTATCTGGGTCTACAGCTTTCTTAAAGATTGATCTTAAAAGTGGCTATCATCAGATTCGGATGAAGGAGGGAGATGAATGGAAGACAACCTTTAAAATTAAGGAAGGCTTATATGAGTGACTGGTTATATCATTTAGGTTGACGAATGCACCAAGCACTTTCATGCGACTTATGAACCAGGTTTTGCACACTTTCTTACGCAGATTTGTGGTTGTTTATTTTGATGATATTTTAATTTTTAGTCACAATATTAAGGCGCATGTACAACACCTTCGAGAAGTTATGATAGCTTTAGAAGGGAATGTGTTGTTTATCAACCTGAAGAAGTACACATTTATGACAAAAAGAGTTTTATTTCTTGGGTGTATTGTTAGCTCAGAAGGGATTCATGTCGATGACAAGAAAGTAAAAGCAATTCGACACTGGCCCATTCCAAAAAGTATTACGAAAGTTTGCAGTTTTCATGGACTTGCTACTTTTTATAGGAGGTTTATCAAAAATTTCATCAATATTATGTCTCCAATTACTGATTGTCTGAAGAAGGAGAGAGTGTAGAAATTTAAATGGACTGAAGCTACCAACAAAAGCTTTGAGGAGATTAAAAATAAGCTTACTTCTGCCCCTATTCTTGCTTTACCTTATTTTGATAAATTGTTTGAGGTTGATTGTGATGCATGTGGTGTTGGAATTGGAGGTGTTTTATCTCAAATGGGTAGACCTGTTGCATTTTTTAGTGAGAAGTTGAATGAAGCTAGGCAGAAGTGGGGTACTTATGAGCAGGAGTTTTATGCAATTTTCCAAGCCTTTAGGACTTGGGAACATTATCTTAAGAGGCGAGAGTTCATTGTCCATACAGATCATAAATCATTGATTCATCTAACGACTCAGAAGCATGCAAACAAGATGCAGGTATGTTGGGAAGCCTATATGGGAGCTTTTAATTATGTCATCAAATACAAGACTGGTGCTACAAATAAGGTTGCAAATGCATTGAGTTGAAGAGTAACTTTGTTGGTTACAGTGAGTCAAAAGGTCATGGGATTTGAGTATTTGAAAGATCTTTATGCTGAGGATGCAGATTTTGCAGAGATATGGTAGCAAGTACAGAATCGTGAACCTACTGATGGGTTTATGATACATGAAAGTTTTCTTTTCAAGGGAAACAGGTTGTGTATTCTTCGTTCCTCATTTCGAGAATTGCTGATTCGAGAAATTCATGAATGTGGTCATCTAGGCTGTGACAAGACTATTGCGGGGTTGGAAGAGCGTTACTATTGGCCAAAGCTGAAGAGAGAAACAGTGAAGACGGTCCAAAAATGACAAGTTTGTCAAACACAGAAGGGTCATTCGCAGAACACAGGCTTATACACTCCATTCCTTATTCCTGATCATCCTTGGGAAGATTTGTCAATGGATTTTGTTCTTGGTTTACCACCTACCCAATGTGGTTCTGACTCTATTTATGTTGTAGTTGACAGGTTTTCTAAAATGGCACACTTCATTCCGTGCAAGAAGACTAGTGATGCCTCTCATATTGCCAAACTGTTTTTCCAGGAGATTGTTCGTTTGCATGGCATACCAAAAACGATTACTTCTGAAAGAAATGTGATCTTGCTCATTTTTGGCCTGTTCTGTGGAAGCGCTTTGGGACTGAACTTTTTTATAGTAACACTACACATCCTCAAACTGATGGACAGACTAAAGTGGTGAATCGCACGCTTGGCAATCTATTGCGTTGCATATGTAGCAATAAGAAGACTTCTTGGGATCTTGCTCTTCCCCAAGCTGAATTTGCTTATAATAGCTCTGTCAACAGCTCTACTAAGAAGACTTCTTTTGACATTGTTTACAGGAAGGTTCCAACACAAACAGTTGACCTTATTGCACTTCCTGCAGGTTTTCTTTCTAGTGTTGTAACTAACAATTTAGCCAACCAGCATGTTGATATGTTTAAACAGGTGAGGCAGAATTTGAAGGAATCCAATGAAAAGTACAAGGTTGCTGCTGATAAGCATAGACGTTTAGAGTCCTTCAAGCTTGGAGATCAAGTTATGGTGTATTTGTGAAAGGAACGTGGAGGAGGATAGGCGAAGCTGGATCCAAAGAAGATTGGCCCTTTCAAGATAATTTAGAAGATCAATGACAATACTTATGTTCTTGACCTTCCAGATCATATGAAGATATCCAAGACATTTAACATGGCGGATCTTTATCTTTATCAACCTGATGATGGTAACTCGAGGTCGAGTTCTTTATAAGTGGAAGGGAATGATGTGGACCAGTTAGCTTTGGATTACATGGAGGATCTTGACCACGGAAAGGTTTGCGACAGGATGCAAAAAAAATGCCTAGATTTTGCGATTTTATTATTTTAAGGGCTATTTTGTTATTTTTCAGTCTTTTGTTTTTCTAATATTGTTAGGATTTGGATTAGGTTTTTGGCCATTATAAATAGGCCTTATTTCTGTTTTGTTGGGGAGAACTTTCATTACAATTTTATTCAAGACTTTGGCTTTGCCTTTCTTTCAAGATCGTTTATCGTTCTTGTTTATCTTTTCGTCCAATCAAACGACATTGATTAAACTCCTGAACGGAGTCTAAACATTCTTGTTCCTTTCATAAATTCCATTCTACGTCACTAATGCAAGTCCAACTTGTCCGAGCCAAGCCAATTAATGGCCCATGGTCCAACAAAGCTAGTTAAAACTCGAATCATATTTGATCTCGCTTGGTTAAGTCACTTTAGTCCCTTTGTCATTCCTTCTTCATATCTAATCTCTGTTAGACATTGGCCAAGGTCCATTAATGGCTAGCATAATGGCTAGCAAAATGTTCCTATAATGTTAAAGGGCTAATAAACCGCCTCACTAGATTAACCTAACACTCTGTTTAGAACAAATCAAAGGTAATTGTTTACCTACTTTTTGAGTTGTCATAAGGTAGTTTCTTTCTCCTATGTGGCCTATGAGTTTGGTTTATTTTTCCACTGAATCAAGAACTTGGTTCCCCAGTTCTTCTTGTGTTGTCCCATTGTTTGATGAGCCAAAATCTTCTCAATTTGATCATTGAACTATTTCCTTACCACTAGTGGAGCTCTTTTTACTTAAATCCTCTTTGAATTTGTTGAATCCTCGTCATGTGATTTAAGAAAACTAACATAAAATGTTGGACATAACTTTAGTCATTCTGGTAACTTAAGTTGATATGTTACATTTCTAACCTTTTTAAGGATTTCAAATGGTCCATCATTCTTTGACACTAATCTCTAATGAAATTGCTTGCTACTAATTTTCTTCCAAATATGTGGAGTGATTTTAAGAAGTACCTTAACCCTAATATCAAATTCAAAAGGTCTTCTCCATTAACCCATATTCTTCTTCATTTGCTTGGAAGCTTTGCAAAGACTATCCTTTGCTTTATCCAATAACTCCTGTTTTTCCCTCGCAAACTAATAACTAGTTGGGCATTTTCCTCCTGACATTTGTTGTGTTATCTTGAAAGAAGCAAAGGGATGTTTTCCTATAATAACTTTAAAGGGACTATTCTCCATGGTTAAGGATCTATGCAAATTATAACAAAATTGAGCAACATTAAGTAAATTTAACCAATTTTGCTAACTAGCACTTTCATAGTGTAACAAGTATTTCTTCAACAAACCATTGATCATTTCTATTTGACCATCTGTTTGAAGGTGAGTCATAGCATAAAACTTTAATTCACACTTATCATGTTGAAGTGAGACATCTAAAATTGGCTAATAAATTGGGCATCTAGATTGCTTACAATGTCCATTTGAACTCCAAAGTGCTTCACCACACTTTCGTAGAAAGACTCTGTAGTAACATCCAAAGGGTATAAAGCTAGAGTTGGCACAAAGAATATACACTTGTATAACCTATTAACCACTACTATGAATAAGGCTATGTCATCTAGCTTGGAAACTTGTTAATGAAATCCATCAAAACTAACATCCATAATTTTAACACGGGCAAAGGTTGCAACAATCATGCTCCTTTCTTCCTTTCGGCTTATCTAATAGACAAACTGTAAGGCCCCAAATTATACCCTAGACGAAATGTTACATGTTCATGTAAGTGCATGAATGATAGGTTTTAAAATTGTGATATGATTAAGAATTTCATATGACTTAATTATGTTTTTAATGAATCATACTTGGAGAATTGGAATTAAATTGTCATCATAAAGACTTAAGGTATTAATGTTGAGCCCAGGGTCTCAGAAAATGTCATGGTTACTTTACATAAGGTTTAGGTGAAGATTTAGCGAAAAGAAGGCTTAAAAGCACTTAAAACTCAAGGTTGAAGTGATTTTTGCAAGAACAGTGCACGACGGTGACATCTAAAGGGTGATAAGTTTGTCACATATCTTTTGAATTTGATGTCCAAAAATTACAAATTTTATATCGTTAGAAAGCTAAAAGGATAAGATACAATTTTGATAAAGACAACTTTGTCAAATTTGACCTAAATCAATATAGTTTATTGATGGTTTATATGTGGACTAATTTCTTGCTGACAAATGACAGCATGTTGTGTGGATGAGTGGCAGCTGCTAAATGGGACAAGTGGAGGACATGCATGAAGCCACATGCTATTACCATTTAGTGACACCTAGCATTGGAGGAGACAAGGTTTTGCTGAAGTTTTCTGTATTGCTTAATTTTCTTTCTCTCACCACCAAATTCTCTCTCTCACTCACACCTCCTTGAAATTTTTGCATGCTTTTTGGAGCATCCTCTTCACTTGATGTATTTTCATGCTACTGCATTAAGGAAGCCAGATCCTACCACTTTCTATATTGCTATTCTCTTGGTCGTCTTAATCTTGGAGTAGTGATATTTGCTTGAAAGGCTAGAGTGGCTTGCTTATTGAAGTAGGAAACTGTGTTAAAGAAGGTATGAGAATACTAATCTTGATTGCATATTATCATATGAATTATTTTGATGCTTGATTGGATAGAATATATATGGATTTGATGATGAGTTGAGGTCTGGACATGAAATTGAGAATATGTATGGATTTGTTGATGAGTTGAGGTCTGGACATGAAATTGATGTGTAAATGAGGCGTGACTAAGGTGGAATTGTGGTGAAAAGGATGAATGTTAAGGGTGTTGAAGACGTAAGATGTGAATGAATTGTATTGGTTTTACTGAACAGATTTCACTGAACAGCCGTCGATTTTTAGGCTATAACTTGACCTGTAGATATCCAAATGGGGTGATTTTCATTTTGGATTAAATTACACACATATGCCTACAACTTTCATGAAGGAATGAAATTTTGGTTCTGTCCTGAAGGATGATGAATTTTGACTTAAAGTTGAATTTAGGATTCTGTCACTATTTAGGTATAGTCTGCAATATTTTGTGCATAACTTTAGGAATAATGAACCAAATTGTGTGAAATTTAGTTCATTGAAAATTTAATACATAGAGAAACTTTTTGTTAGAAGAACATATTACCTAGAAACCTCTTTTTATATGTCAAAATAGTCATACAAATTTGACCCGAAATCTGTCCTAAGAAATCTAAACTAATCTTGGTTGTGTATTTGTTGACATACATACGGTTAGGACTTTAACAATGGTTTAATTAGACTTAATTGAGAATAAAAATGAACCTAATTGGTGTTAAATTAATGGAGAAAAAGGTAATTGAGTTATAGTTTATAAATGGAGATGATAATATAATGGATGTATGGTTTAATAATGATGAATATAATGTTGAATTGCTTGATGCGATCATGAATGAATGAGCTCTTAATGCTTATGTGTTATGAATTAGATATGAATGATTGTCAATTGGGAATTTCTGCAATAATATTGTGACAATACTGGACCATCAGTTGTCCGAGGAGTTTTATAGTTATGATTGTATTAGAAGTGCTTACCAATTGTATGCATATGCATAATGTTTGATGACTCAACATTTCTATTGATGCATAATTGCACAGGTTTGTTTTGATAAGGTTGACATAAAATTCTGAAATCTAAAATGATTTGTTTTATAATTGTTGAGTTCTAGTCGTGGGTAAATAGGCATGCCTAGAAGTGCTAGTAGCTGCTTCTGTAACCAAACATTAAGGTATCTTCTGTGCTAGACAATCCGATGTCTTCTGATTTTAGACACTTCTGTGTCTTCTGTTTCAGAGACTTAAGTCTCTTCTGGTTTAGATACCAAACATGGTATCTTATGTTCTGGTCTCGTTACCTACTTCTGTATTAAAAAAAAAGGATTAGTATGTTTAACTACTTTTGTATTCTGTTACGTGCACAGTTCGGTTATAATCAAGAAATGTTCTGAAATAATTAAATTTTGTTCTAACATAACCAGATACGGATTTGACACAGACATGTTCTGTTCCGATATCATGATTTTCTGTTTTGATAATTGTAAGCATGGCTTTGAAGCTAATATGTATCCTATTTTGACATATTCTGTTATGAGATACATATTGTTTGGATTGGACTTTTATATGTGATCTGATTTGTATATGTCAATATCATATGATTTTTAGAGACAGTTACCATTATGTATCATGTTTAGTTATTCCTCACTAAGCTATATGCTTAACACGGTAGATTTGCCCCGTGTAGGTTCAGATAGAAGGGTATAAAGATTGGGACAAGGACAACCGTTGTATATTTGTTTTTAGTTTAAGTTGTATTTCAATGTAAAGAGACATATTGAATTTCTGTTCTGTTTAATGGGTTGTATTAACCTTAATACAGGTTACTATTGTTTGTATGGCAGGCATTGGGAATAGTACTATATTTTTTAGATGTTTTAATTATACAATACTGCCTAATGGTTTATAATACTTGTTTGCTTGAGTTTTCAGAAATGCATGTAAGGGATCGTTTGACATGTTTTAGTTCTGTTTTGTGTTGCATCTGCATATCCTTCTAGGGGGTATGTGGTTGTGACACAAACAAGCAAGTTTTGACTTATACGTTTATGTCATTCTCTATCTTTGACTAACAATAAGAATGGGAAAGAAGCGTGAACATCCATTAAACTTTAGGCTGAACAGTCTATCATGAGTTATTCGTCTCCTTTATTAATTATTTTTGCAAGGCCTAAAAACTTGACATGTACAATTGCCTATTATTTTTCATCAACAACCCATCACATCAAGCCAAAATCTCCACACAACATCATCCTTCACTTGTTGAACAATTTGGCTATAGGTGCTATCAAAGCAGCTACAAAGACTTCTTTACAACTTAATGCATCTATCTGTTAAGTCAAAATTTTGACTTCACGTATAAAGTGATTTTGATGACAAACAAAAGCAGACGGAAGCAACAAAAGAAATAAAAAGCAGA
>JAOSBN010000006.1:7582756-7655736 GCA_027563595.1 Erythroxylum suave | reverse complement strand
AGAAAAATCTAAAGGATTTAGGTTTTATTATCCAAAGTATAGTCCTAGAATAATGGAAAATTGAAATGCTAAATTCATTAAGAATGGTGAAGTTAGTGGAAGTAATGGATGACAAAATATGGATATGAGTAAGAGTAAGTCTTTCTTTATACATTTTTTCCAAAGTATTGTTATACTAATTAATGACTATTATATAATATTGAACAACATTTGAGTAAGGAAACATATATTACTCCAAGTGTTGTTCTAGTAATTGATAAAAATATAGATAAATTTAGTAATATTTGAATAAGAGGCCACACCCATAATATAATAACTCATAATTAATTGTTATATATAAACCACGAGAAATAATACCTTTGAGAAGATCTCAAAGAGAAAGAAATTTAACCATTTCAAATGATAATGTGATCTATTTACAAGACTCAAATGTTGTTATTGGAATTAATAACGATTTAATTTCATTTTCTCAAGTTGTAAAATATATAGAGTTTGAAAAATTGGTTGATTCCATGAAAGTTGAATTAAAATTTATAAAAGATAATAAAGTTTGGGATCTTGTTAAATTGTCAAGAGGTTTTAAGCGAGCTAGGGCTAAATAGGTTAATACTAATTGTGACTCAAACGGTAACGTTGTTAATACTAATCGTGACCCAAATGCTAATGTTGAATAATGTACGGTCAAACTTATTACCTTGGGTTATACCAAAAAGGGAGGTGTCAATTATAAAGAGACATTTTCACTTATTTCAAAGAAAAACACTTTAAGGACTGTAATGGAATAGGTGGCTCAATATGATTTGAAGTTACATTAAAAGGATATGAAAATAACATTTCTTAATGAGAATCTTGCAGAGGAATTATTTATAAACAATCTTGAAGGTTTCTTAAACAAAAGTTAAATGATGCACAAACTTAAGAAATCAATATATAGACTTAAAGAAGCTTCTCAATAATGACACCTTAAGTTCAATGATACTATAATGTCTCTCAACCTTTAAGAAAATACTATTGAACACTATATATACTGAAGAATCAATAGGAGTAAGATTATTTTCTTAGTTCTATATATTAATTATATTTTACTTATCACTAATGATTTATGCATGCTACATAAGACAAAGGTCTTTCTTTTTAAAGGTTTCAGAATAAAAGTTATGGAAGAGTCACCTTGGGTGATAGTAATTGCAATTTTCTATTATAAATCATAAGGATTATTGATATTGTCTTAGAAAGGTTGTTTTGAACAAATTTTAAAGAGATTTAAATGTTTAACATGAATTGTTCTTATTAAAAAAAGAGACAATTTTAGTTCTATACAATATCCAAAAAAAAATGTAGAACAAAAAGACATAGAATCAAATTCCTTATGCTTTAGTTGTAGGCAGTCTAATATATCTACAAACTTTTAAGAGATCGAATATCAATTTTACAATCAAAATGTTGGGTAGATATAAAAGTAACCTTACAATTCTTCATTATAAATATACAAAGAAATTGTTAAGGTACCTATAAGGGACTACTTACGACTTGTGGAAAGTAGTTGTATTAGTCCTTAACTTAGGCCTCTATTCAATGGTTGCCTCATAGATAGCAAATTTTTGCATGAAGAACTACATACTTATGTATTCAAAGTATGATCATACACATATGCAAATTTTGTTAGATATTCTTGATAGCAAAAAGAAAATCTATATTTGGTTATCTGTTTCTTTTTAAAAATTGAGTGATAATATGGAATAACACTGTCTATCATTGCTTTACCCACTATGGAAGTAGAGTTTGTGGTATATTTTGAAGTCATAATTCATGTACTCTAGTTATGGAATTTTGTTTTAATACTCGAAGTTAATGACAAAATTACTTAACCATTAAAATTTTATTATGATAATTTCATAATAAGTTTTTTCTCCAATAACAAAAAATATTCGAAAAGTGTCAAACCTATATTTTTTAAAAACTATTGAAGAGGAAGTTCATAAATAAAGAGTGTTTATTGAGCATATTAGTTCTAATTTGATGATAGTAAATCTATTAATTAAGGGTTTATAACCAAAGACATTTAAGGAATATGTATATATAATGGATCTTAGTTATACCATCGAATGATATTTGTTTATAATGATGTTAGCACTTTGAGCTCATTTATATATTTTTAATTTTACATTAATAATTTGATATTTTATTATAGTGTACATATTTATGTTTTGATATTTTAACAACAAGGTCTATAAAACATAATTGAAGGCTACGATGGAATTTGTTTTACTATTTTTTACAGATCTAGTATGGTGAGTAGAAATATTTTAGTATATGGAAAGAAATATGTTGCATAAGTAACATAAAACCACTATAACTCATACTTATTACTTTATCATACAAAGTTAATTATATTGAACTTTTAAATTTTATTTTTTATTCACTTAAAATTATACTTTTATAATTATCTTATGTTTAGGTTAAGTGGGAGAATGTTAGCATATTGATTAATATCAAGCTAAAAAATTATTTATTTGAGCCTAATTAATAATTAAATAGTTAAACAAACTTGACCTTTTACTCGATTATATGATACACATACCATATTAAATTATAAAAGATGTAAAATTAGTCCTTCCCTTTCTCATTATGCTTTACAATTAACATACATAAAAGAATCCATCTAAAGGCATTTGTGAGCAACAAAGGGTAAACGGATAAAATCAATTAATTTAAAAGGTTTGCTATACGTTGATTTTATTAAATGTATTACATGTTTTATATTATAGGAATTACTTGTTCAAGATCTTGCAAATAATGTTTTACTTGTATAAATTTAAGTCTTACACCAACTTATCATTAGTTAAAAGTTAGCAATCTACAAATTAATCATGTGAAATATCACATTATTCAATTGGGTATAGGAGCCTTAAAATAATTTCAATAATAGAAATATTTTCTTTTACTTCTTAGAAGGAAACTGAACAAGTTATTACACTTGACCATTTCCTTCTTTCTAACAATATAAATTAAGCAAAAATGTCTCATAAGTACATAATGTCGCATCTTTAATGCCATCTATTTCAATCATATGACATGTTTTTTAGAATTGTTTTTCCTGACTTTGATCTAACTCTAGCAAGATTTACAAATAGGTCCAGTTAATAAAAAAAATAAAATTTAACAAGTTAGATCTATTTAATATTATTATGCCTAAATTATAATTTTGACTGATAAATCACTAAAGATTCAACATAAATAATTTATCTAGTAAGAATCTTGCTTTCTATAGAAGTAAATAACTCAATTACCCCTTTTTAAAACCAACTAAAACCAAAAGATAATTTAAGATTAGGCCTATGATTAAGCCACATGCTAATGATCATTTGATGAAATGTAACAAGAATTACTTTCTAACACTTTGATTGCAAAGGTGAAAGTAATCGCAATATAAGAGAAAAAATCTTTACAACAACTAATCTACTAAAATTAGTTTACTCCTAAAAATAGTTATAAAAATAAAAACATGAAATTGTACATTTATGAATACAAGTTCAGCATTGAACAATTTATAAAGCAAAGAGACTCACACATTGAAAGTGGAAAAAAAAAACACAATGTTATAGAACTAAAAAAAAAACACATTGCTAGTGATAGACCCAACAATTATATACTTCAAAAAGTTCCAAGCTTTCCTCTCCGATCCATCACTCACTCCAAATAACTATTGAATATCTGCCAAAATTTGAGATTGAGATGCTACAGTTATCACAATAATATATAAAGCACAAACATAAAAGAATTAAAATATAATTTAAAGCATTAGAGAAAACCAATTGAAATAGGAGTCCCCTAGCAAGGATTGACATAATTGAAGAGATCGAAATATGACTGAAGATGGAGACGATGCTAAATGGAAGAAGGCCTTTTTAAGGTTTAAAACATATTGTTTACAATTTAGAAAACGAGTTAGTTTATAGTTAACCAATCAATATCATCTATAAAGGTTATTATTGTAAATCAAGATGGAAAACTGTTCAATTTTTGATGATTTTTGTTGAATCAACCAATCTGATTCAATTTTTAAAACAATGTATAGAGTTCAACTGATAGTAGTAAACCTCACCATTAACAACCCTTTTCACTTTTCCCTCATTGTAAAACATCTTCGTTCTCGATCATATCCATTTATATATATAATTTTGAATCATGTTGTCACTAAAAGAAGAAAACTTTGGCCAATAGCTAGATGAAGAAGAAGAGGAGAAGAGAAAAGGAATTAGGTTGACGGGGAAGACTTGTTCATCATTGAGTACTAATTGAGTTTTACGCTAACAATAATAGGTCCCGATGTAAGAAAAAATATATAATTCATATTAGCTATAGTTAATGAAATCTTTAAAAGGTTAAAAGTTTTGTTAATTTATAATTGAATATGAGAGATTTTTTAAATGTTATAGTTCTTTTAAATATTTTTAAACATTAAAATCTAGTATATGTTTTAGTATAAACTTCAAGATTCAGAAGAATATTTGTAGTTATATTTAATTGAAATTTAATGTGACCTTTTTTTTTCGTTCTTCCTTTATATTAAGTTTTTAACTTTCTAAAGTTAAAACTTTTTTGCTAATTTTTCTACATATGAATTTTTTAGAGACAAACAAAAATTGCATTATGAAATATTATTTATTTCTTCAAAATTTTATGGTTTGAAATCTTTATTTTATTGCAAGAACTACCATGCTCTTATTTTCACTGCACTAAAAAATGAGTTTAATTGGGAAGCTTGCATTTTTAAAATTTTTACTGAGGTTTTTTCTTTCTTACAATAAAATAATATCAATATAAATTATTTAGCATTAACTATAAACCTACATTCCTTTGATTGAATGCATATATACAATTTGTGTAGCAGTTTACATCATCTGCATTTGTTCACGATATCATAATATGCAAATGACTCAACACATTAACGAGTCTTTTGGATTCTGAAAGGTTGTCCAATGGTAGATACCCAGCTTTCGAACCTCCAGTGAGATCAGAACACATCAAGCGTATTTATTTAATTGGAACGTGTGATTGGTGATGCTATCTTTTATGTTTTAATGTTACATTATTCGCTCCCTTAAAAATGTGGCAGAAAAGACAATTAATATTCAATTTTCTCTTGGCAATAAATATATAATCGCTTCATGTTATCATATAACTATAACCAAGGCTTCCTGCAAATTTCAGCATTCCTTTTCTCTCCCTACGGGTACCAATTACCATATGACAGCTCTTGCTCATGCTACGCCTTTCTAACCACTAATAAAACCCATGACCCTAGCCCGTTTGCTACCATAAACCACCTGACCCATCCCAAACCCAGAGAACCGGCCCTCTACAACGCCCTTCAAAGCCCTCCTAAGAACCCTCACATCCTCGTTCCCACCTCTTCCACTAGCCCACTCTATCAGCACCACATTCTTGGTCCGCCCACTAACTGTAGACATCTCGGCCCGGACCACCCTGCCTTGAACCGACCGGATCGCTTGCGACAACTCCCGGTTCAATCCCGGTCTATCCTCGCAACAAACACTCGCTCGTATAATCCTCGCTTCATTTTCACAGTTGCTCAGAGTCGCCTCGTCGGATTCTCCCGGGAACAGCCACCGGTGATCGAAATCCGTCCCTTCGCCGACCTGAAACGCCACGTCATCCGCTTGCTTTCCTAGCTCCTCCACGTGATGCACCACCTCAGCCAGCAACGAGGCCTTGTCCTTCTGATTTATGGACAATGACAAAATTATATTATTATAGTGTCGTTTGAGTCCGACAAGATTAACGAATCAAGAGGATGAAGCAGAGAAATGGTTTTAAGTGTAAAATGGTAACCTTGGTGGTTTTGGGAAGGAGAGTGCGGAGTGTGGAGAGATGAGCATTGACACGTTGCCTGCGTCTCCTCTCAGCCTCTTTGTGACTCTTCACCGAGTCCGTTGATTTGTTGTCAGTTTTGGAAGCTGAGCTCAGGAAGGTCTACTCCACAGTCCGTCACGTTCAAAGCCTTGGGCTCTTGAACACAATCAACTTGATTCCAGTAGTTCTCTAATCCATAGCAATAGCTTTGACCAGGGAGCATATTGTTTACAGTGTGTTTGGAGAACAGATGCTTGTTGGGTGACAACGGAGAAAGAAAGCCGAAAACCTTATGCAGATGGAAGAAACTGGTATAGATTATGAAATTGTTTCAAGTGGTGAAACCCATAAGTCGTTGAAGATGTACAGTTAAAGAGAGTAGGAAAGAAAGTTTTTCACAAAATAGAGAGCCCGGAAGGAGAAGAAAACTGGAGCCTGGAATTGGTGTTGTGTGGAAAGTAGAGTGTAAAGAACTTATCTATATCTAAGCTGCGAAGTCATAGGGTTTAGGAAATGTTTGTTAAGAATTGGGACCAAATCTGATGAAGAAATCGTAATTTAGGGATTTCAGTTCGTAGATAGAACTGATATAAGAATAGGTTTAACTTTATTCATAAACCAGTGTATATATACCATCACTGTTTATAACAGTAAAACGGTGACTGCCATTATATAAAACGCTACCTACACTAAAACAGAAATAAAAGAACCATGCAGCAAAAGTTACAAGCTATAGAATACAGAAGTGGGCGTGCGCCGAAGGGGAACTCTCGTGACGGAGAGAGGGAAACATGGCGCAATCATTTTCGAGGCACAGATACATCACATACGACGGCACCGACAGCTTTTACATAAGAGAAAAAGGAATAAAACGGTAAGTGCTCGTCGTCATTTTGATTATCGTTGACACCCTGCGTAAGCGTGATGTTCATTTTCCCTCTTGCTTGTTGTCCCAAGCTTATTAACTCTATTAAAGGAATGAAACCGTAAGTGCTCGTCGTCATTTTGATTATCGTTCACTCCCTGGGTAAGCATGACGTTCACTTTACCTCTTGCTCGTTGTCCCAAGCTTATTAACTCTATTCATACATCAAATCACTAGCTCCCAGTTCCTTTCCTTTACGAGTATCGACATGAAATATGTACATGATTACAACTCCCAAATGGCTTAAAATTTAAATGTGTGAAATTGAGACAAGCAGAATGATCCCATTAGTGCTTTTAATAGGATGTGGACCCCTACAGAAGTCTGCAACAGTGGTGGCAGATGCAGTACTAACCCCGACACAGACAAGCTCTGACAGGGAATACCTGTTACACAGGCCATGAGGTGACACTTCTTCGACGCAATTGGCATGTTTCCATTTCCACCCTTTGGTGATCTCTGTAAACTTTTATGCTGTCCAATGCCCATGACAGGAGTGTAAATCCTCGGACCTTATGTCCAATGCGCCCAAAATGTACATTAGACAGGTTAGACACCATCTAAATTCATATTTAATGGCTAAATTAATGTCGTTTTGGACATTAAATAAAATTAAACATCTTTAAACTTATAGTTAATGGCTAAAATTACGTTGTTTTAGCCATTAAACAAAGTAAAATTAAATAGAAAATTTGAACTTGCCTTAGAATCGGTCATTTTGGCATTAGATAAAGTAAAATTAGACAGAAAATTTAAACTCGCCTTAAAATTGGTAGGGTTTATTCTCATTTTTAGTCCCATATGAACCACTCTCTTGGTCTCCATTCAGACATTACCATAGGCTACCTTATACCCAGAGTGAGACACCAAACTCAAATCTCAATATAAAAAACTCAATAAGTTAACTCTTCAAATATTACACAATACAATATCACAATCTTTAAAATCATAATGTCACTCAACTATTATCTCTTCTCTTTCCAATTCTCACTTATTTAAACGCTGAAACCAAATAACTCCTTAATTTTACATATATTTAAGGATAACATGTCAAACTTGATATCAAATTTTCCAACTTAAATTTAAACCTAAAGAATTCAACTTATGTTCATAGAAAATATGTGGATGAATTTCTGATTATTGTTTCTAGTGGATGGATATGTTCTAATATTCATTGTGGATTGAGTTAAAGTTTTGGTTCTAGTTTGTGATTTCAGTTTTGTTTCAAGAGTTGAAGTAGAAGTAGAGGAAGGGCTATCTAAGTCTGAAGTAGGACAAGGTGAAGGGAAAGGGGATTTCTGTAACTTTAGTTATATTCATATCATCCAGTAATGATGATAACAACTGGATGTTTAACATACATCTTAGATTCGACAAAAATAATGAATGGGGAGATCAAAGCTAATTCTTGTTTGGTTTGCAGATTCCTCATTCTATGCAACCTTGGAGCCTAAGTTCTTATATCCATCTCCATTCCATAACAAATTCCTTAATAGTCTTTTAATGTCTTTAATAAGCTTCTTGGATAGTACCAAATGTTGTATCCAGTGGGTATATATATTGCATAAGATAGAATTTATGAGTTGCAGTCTTCCAACATAAGAGAGACATTTGTTACATCATTTATTAGTTCTTTCTATTTTCTCAAAGAGCTTCTTGCAATCCCAATAAGAAAGTCTAGCAATAGTTATTGGAACTCTTAAGTAGGTAAAGGGAGGTACTTGAAATTGAAAGCATATTTAGATAGTATAATAAATATTTTTTTATTTTTGACTTCTATCACCAATAACTTATTAAATTTGTGAAAGGGATTTAAGATGGTTGAGGCTAATTCCAGGTCTACTTTGCAAAACATTAACAGGTCATCAATAAATGTTAGGTTAAAAATCTTCAATTTTGCATATTTTCCTGTGGTATTTGAAATTTGTATTCTCTTGGATGTTGATGGCTATAAGTTTAAGTCATGTCTCCAAATAAATTATGTAAAGGTATAGGGACAAGGGATCACCTTGTCTTACTCTTTTTTACTTTGAACTCATTATGTTTGTTCTCTATTTACCATTACACTGAAAGAAGTAGTGGTTATACATTGTTTTATCTAGTGATTAATTCAAGAACTTTACAGGATTACAAAGGCTTCTAGAGAGTGGAAAAGGAAGTCTCAATTTACTAATTCAAAAGGTTGTTTAAAGTCAATATTTACAACATATAGTTTCCATGTCCCCTTCCTTTAATATCCTTGTAATAGCTTCTACACAAGGAGGGCATTATCCCTTATGTTCTTGTCCCTATTGTATGCTCTTTGCATCTTGCTTGTGAAAGAGCCAATTATGAGTTACCCATTTTAGTTTTTATACCAAGATGCTTGAGATTATTTTATATAGAGTATTGCAACATGAAATTGAAGAAAAATCCATGAAAGAAGCTTCCCTATAGCCATCTTAAGTTGCTCGATTGCACAAAGAATTATTTGATGACTTGTTTTTTCCTTGCAGTGTGTTGGTAGTAATTAGTAAACATAGCTACGGATTTTATAGCTAACCTCATGCATTTGAATGCTTCATCGACAAACTGTCAATTTGGACATTATTTATAATCTTTACTCTAAGGGTTTGTGAACCTATAAGAAATACTAAGACTTTGGACATTTTCTTGTAAGTTGTAACTCTTATATATGGTAGTTTGACCCTTTTTTTTATGCCATAAAAAGACAATTTGTTTAAAGAATCTTATAAGTTTTTTAAAGCTATCTAATGGACAAGTTGCACTAGAAATGCTTAAACAATGTTTATCGCACAACATTCCAACCAAGCTTGTTTCATGGATTCATCTTTTGAACCTCCTCTTTAGTATAGATGAAAATCTTACGAACCGTGCCAACAAATTCTCTAAAATGTAGGTAAAAAGAAGTCATCATTCATGCAAAGTAATGAATTTACATGTTAATAAAAGCTCAAATAGAACTAATTGGAGATGTGGATTATTTATGTGCTTAATATGATATTATATTAATATCTTACATTTTACATAGTCGACCTTGGCTTGATAATTGCAAATATGTAGCAGTTCTGGTCTTTGCTTTATTTCTAGATATATTGACTGCAAATTATCATAGATCCAAATTTAAAACATCATTGTTGCTAATGCATTTACAGTTTCACTTTTAAATCCCCTTCCATTAAATTTTCGATATCAGCAAATTATTGAAGAATTATATAAGTATTGCTTAATTCTCATATGGATGAACATATTCCTTCAATTGAGAGTTCTAATCCAATACCAGAAGTAGAAATGCAAACTTTTATTCTGACTCCGAGTGATGATAGAAGTTCAAATAGAACTCAAGTTATTCAACATAAAAGTGAAGTTTGGAATCACTTTAAGAAGACTATATCGATCAATGGAATTGAAAAGGCAGAGTTCAATTATTTTCATAAGTTTTATTCAACTGGTTCGAAAAGTGAAACGTCTCATTTAAGAGACATATAGAATCATATACTAGAAGGAAGATGGTTTTAGGGGGTCAAACATTTTTGACCCCTAACCTTATTAAAAGAAAGAATGAAATGACTGTAACAACTTTTGACAATAATAGATCAAGAATTTTGATGGCTAATATGGTTATTAGAGATGAACAATCATTGTCTATGGTTGAAAGCAAGAGATTCAGGATATTTCTTAATTCACTCTAACCGACTTTCAAGGTTCTAACTCAGAATATGTTGAGGAATGATATATTCAAAATATATGAGTAATAGAAGAGAACAACATTAAGAGCATTGTCGAGTGTTCAAAGACGAATCGCCATAACAACAGACATGCGGATAGCTGAAAACTAGCAGAAGGGTTATATGACAGTGACGGTACATTATATTGATAATGATTGAAAGTTATGCAATAGAATTTTGAGGCAATTTATATTCTTTAATATTATTATCATTTACTTTTTTTTCATTATTTTATGAATTTATGATTCGTAATGGTATGCTTTTTCATGATAGGTTCATTTATGTGCCGGCACTATATACAAATGAAGAATTGGTGTGTTAAAAGACTATTTGATGAATTTGAACATCGACAACAAAGTGTCCTACATCATAGTCAATAATTGTAACACAAATGATGCTATGATTGAGAAGTTGAAGGGTAAGACGCGGGTTGGGAGCTTATTAGCTGGAGGTAAGTTATTTCATATGCGTTGTTTTGCACATATTCTTAACTTGATTGTGAAGGTTAGGTTGGAGATGATAAAGGCAGCAATAGAGTGTATTCAGAGTAGTGTTTTATATTGGAGTGCAACTCCTAAAAGAGTTGAAACTTTTGAAGATTGTGTACAAATTTTATACGTTCCCTACACAAAGAAGTTAGTTTTGGATTGTCCTATCAGATAGAACTCAACCTTTAAGATGTTGGAGTCGGCAATCCCATATGCTCAGCTATTTATTAGATTAGTCGAAAGGGATCCTCAGTATACCTGTGTACCATCAGAGGATCAATGGAACATGGCTAGAGAACTTTGTATGAAGTTGAAATTATTCAATAATTGGACTAAATTGTTTTCAGGAATAAAATATCCATCTTCACACTGTATCTTTAGCGTTATGTCCTACATAAAGCATGTTTTTATCATTGTGGATGTTTGACTCCAATAAAGTGATTCGGATGATGGTGGAGCAAGTGACGGAGAAGTTTAATTCTTATTAGTCTAAGGTTGGAGATATTGTTGCAATATTATATGTGTTGGAACTGAGATACAAGATAGACAGGGTTGAATATATTTATAATGCATTATACGATGGTGAAGCTCAAGAGCATCTACATGCCATGAAATAATTATGGTATCAATTGTTTCATGATTATGAAGTCAGAATGCAACAAACTCATGAGCGAGATGCAGGTAGTTTAACTCATATTTTAGTTTCAAGCTAGACATTTTCTTCTGACCCATCATTGATAGATTATCTTTCAATTTTTTTGAAAGAGAAAAGGGCTAGGATATCTCATAATACAATGGAATTAGATAAATAAAGTCATTCGATATATTGTTATGGTGAAAGACGACTGCACATAATTATGTGATCATGCAAGCGATTGCATTAGACTTATTAGCTATTCCATCATCAACTATTGCTTCAGAGTCTGCATTTAGTACTAGTGGTCAGGTCATTACTCCTCATCGTACTAGACTTCATTATCGCACTGTGAAAGGTCTTATATGTGCTCAAAGTTGGTTAAATAATGAAAATATTGATGATAAATTCTTTTCTTTTTAATATATTTATTTTATCTACCTTTATATTATCTTACTTAATGTTGTGTTTTTTATTTTCCTACAGCTACAGGTATTAATGCAGAGAGGACTAGTGAAATTAATCGACCAATGGAAAATTATTTTGATCAAATATATGAAGACGAAGGTATTTCTAATTTTTTATATAATATTACATTACTAAATATTGTTTTTATTTTAATATTATATTAGTAAATATAACGTTTGTACATATAGATGATTGGATCCAAACTGTTGACGACCTTACCAACAAATATAATTAATCAATTAGAATTAGATGATGCTCGCTCAGAACTCAGTCTCCACTCTCCAGTCTATCCAGCTACTGATTTTGTAAATTGTATCTTTTTTTTTGTAAAATGATTTAGATAATCATTTATGTACAACAAAATTTTTCATAGTTAATGAATTTGGTTTTATCAAATCTCTCTTATAATAATTAATAAATAATTTCAGTAAATTAAAATTCGTAATTAATTGAATTGAAATTCTTAATTATAACTATTAACTTAATGATTTTTCATACAAATTTCTAATTAATTGAATTAAATTCCTAATTAATCATACCATTACATACATGATACATCTGAACATTTTAATTTTTGTATTTTCTTAATAATGATATGTAAATGTTTGTAGGACCCTTCAATATAAACTAGATTTAATGACTTTTAATACAAATTGTGATAATATTTAGCTCATTAGTCATTATACCTAAAATATTAATTAAAACATTAAGAAGTTACTGTTGTTATGCTTTCATTTGGTGACTTATAGTTTTATTCAAATGAAATATTAAGCAATTTAAATAAAAAGATATAAATATTTTGTAATTTAATATTCGATAAATTAATAACTTTATTATATAATAATTATATGTTGTTATAATTTAAAGTTGTGACATAATATATATTAAAAAGAAAAAAAGGTTAAAATTTTATAAATTTTATGAAATATGATATGCTTATAACACTCAAAGGACGAGAATGATTTAAAATAATACTTATATCTTATATCAAGGTTTCGATTAAGGATCTAGGGAATTATTCCTAACAAACTTTTAATTAGAGTGACATAGAAATGAATCTTTTAATATTAGAATTTAGACAGGAGAAAAAAATTATGAATATAAATTTAAATTAATTAGAATATAATGATTTTAGAAAAAAAAGTAAAAGAACTATTTTTGAAAGTAATAAAATAAATAATTTGTAAAAACAAATCAAAAGTATTTATAAAATGTATTCTAGTTATAATAAAATAATAGCTATTTTCAATATAATATATTGTACTTATTCGTTTTTATAGCTGAATTACTTATATATTATTTTGGAATTGATACATTAGGATTATTAAAGTAATTAATTTATTTTAAGAATAATATAAATACATATATGCATAATGCATATATTTTCTAAATATGAAAAATAAAATAAAAAGTTTAAATTGATTTGTTTATACAAGGAATAATTATGATAACATTAGCATTGCTATATATTTTTAATAAATATAAATTGGTTCGTATTTTATATCTTTTATTTTATGTAAATATTTTGTACAATTTATGGGTAGTTTCATTTTACATTTTAGTATAAATGATTATGTTATAATTAATAATTTATGAATTTAAAAAAATATAACTACAACTTTTTGAAATTGTCTTAAAATAAAAAAATTTAAAAATATGTTAAACAACCAGGGCCAGGTTGACTAAGGCCTAACTGGTGGCCTGTGGCACAAGCGGGCCGATAGGGCCGCACCACGGGCCTACCCATAGGCTGGTTGACCTCGGTTAGCCCACAGGCCATGGGCCACGGGTCAAAATTCTTTTAGGGGCTTAAGCCTAGCCTGATCCGTTGACAAACTTACCAATGACATCACTCACAAATTCAAAACTAGAAATTGCCAAGACAAAAGTCTAGAGCACCAAACCAAAAGAAGAAGAAATGGAGTATCCATTAGAGCTATCAACAAATTTGTTAGAGGAAATAGGAATTGCAACATGTCTTAACTAAAAAGGTATGCATACAAAGACTAAGTAAATTTCATGATGGACACAAAAGCCAGAAGACTTCGAACGAAAAAGCAAATCCTATTTAAGGAAAAAGACATGTCAAGCTAGTATAGCCTTCGTAAAGATGCAGTGTTCATCATACCTAGGGATGACAACATTCTTAATTGGTTAGAACGGCCAAAATAACATCATTTTGGGCGACCCAAGTTTTAAACTTAAAATGATATTATTTTTGAGGAGTTTTTCAAAAAAACACATCATTCTGTAGTTAGGGAGACATATGGTTTAGACTATTAAGTCAATTATTGGGCTGAATTTAATCTTTAATCATATTGGACACCGTAAATTTTGAAGTGAAATGAATACTAGTGGATAGTGACAACTCTATTGATATTCCTTTTTAGAAAGACTTTAAGGAATGCAATTTGAATCACGACAACTTCGCTCAACATGTTGTCCTCTAATTAGTTTTAAAAAAAGTCCATATTTTCTTGAAGAGAAAATAAATCTTAATGTTATTATTAATGATTATCCTACACAGACCACAAAAGTAATTGAATTCCATATTATACGCAAAGCAGTTGCAAGAACTTTTTTTCATAGACCTTTGCTTTACAAGACAAGAGCCATCTTATCACCATATTGATTGCTCACGAAGTTCCAAAAAGAGAGAGACACAAAAGAAGTTTAGATGATTACAAAACATCAAGACAATGTTATGTGGCTTTACTAAAAAAAAAGAAGAATTTATCCTAGTAAATGAGTATTGAAGAAATAGAAAATAATAGGGAATAAATTATGTAATATATGTATTATATGTATTACAATGAAGGGAGTGGACCTATTTATATACAAAAGTATTAGGCTAATTAGGAACAAAATTAAATAAAGAACAACCTAATTAGGGAAGAACCTAAACTTAAATAAGGAAAAACTAAAGATGAAATACTCTAATTAGTGCCTAAATATATTTACAATGATTACAATATATATTATCATCATTCCTCCTTAAACTTAAGGCATTAGGGAGAAGTAGATAGCTTGAGTTTGGAAACAAGATAGCAAAATTAATTTAAGAGGGCAAAAAAAACTTCGAAAATCAGTTTGGATTGTAAGAGAACTTATTAAAATTGGACTAAATTGACTAGTCAAACGTATTTAAACTGGTTTAGGTCAACTAGAAAAGGAATGACTAATGTGACACATTGTGATTAAATAAATGACTGATAAAAGACACTAATGAAGTGCGAATAAAGTTTCGTCAGAGTGTATGGTGACAATGTTATGTGGCTGTACTATAAAAAAGAAGAATTTATCCTAGCAAATGAGTAATGAAGAAGTAGAAACGAATAGAGAATAAATTGTGTCATATATGTATTACAATGAAGGGAATGGACCTATTTATATACAAAAGTATTAGGCTAATTAGGAAGAATCTTAAATAAAGAATAACCTAATTGGGGAAGAACCTAAACTTAAACTAGGAAGAAACTAATAAGGAAAGACTCTAATTAGTACCTAAATATATTTACAATGATTACAATGTATATTATCATTACCATTCCTCCTCAAACTCAAGGTGCTAGAAAGCAGATAACTTAAGTTTGGAAACATGATAACAAAATCAAAGAGTAAAGCATGATCAAAAAGAGCAACATAAACTGATTAAACTCATTACAAAGAGTCATAAGTAAGGGAACTTAAAAATGAATTCATGAGGGCCAAAAAATTTGAAAATCAGTCTAGATTGTAAAAGAATTTATTAAAATTGGACTAAACCGACTAGTCAAACCTATTTAAATTGGTTTAATTCAACTAGAAAAAAAGACCTATGTGACACATTTTGATTAAATAAACAACTGATACAAGACATTGATGAAGTGCAAATTCAAAGTGTACGGTATGAACGCAAGTGAACTAGAAGGCAACAACTTATAGCGACATGTGTGGGTATATGGAGGCTCTAATAAAAATCTAGTCATTAGTATTAAAATCGTCTTAATGTGAGAAATCTTCTATTATGCTCAAATTATATAAAAACTTTAGCAACATATCTTTGTGTCCAATGAAAATTAGTGAATTCAAAAGAAGAAGAATAAAAAAAAGTGTAAAAACCACTTGAAAAGGACTAGAAAAAGTTTATCCAAAAATAAAAACCACCTTGTAAAGGTTAGCTCTGATACCAAGTAGAAACTAATAGAGAATGAATTGTTTCGTATATATTATATGTGTTACAATGAAGAGAGTGAATATATTTATACTTAGGAAAAACTTAAATAAGATAAAAATTAGGGAAGAACCTAAACTAAAATAAGGAATAATCTAATTGGTATTTATATTAACTACAATATATATTATCATTATCAGAAGAAAAGGTCCTCATACTTAAAGAAAATAATAACAAGGATGAAGCAATCAAAGAAATTCAAAAAATCCAAATTGGGGATGTAGAACATAACAAAGTCTTGTGAATTAAAACCAATTGGACAAAGGGTAACACATTGAGATGGTATAATTCTTGAAAGAGTAGCATGATGTCTTCCCATGATCCCCCTTAAATATGAAAGATAGTTGCAGATAATAACTCATAGGTTGAATGTGAGACTTAATGCCAAACCTATAAAGTAAATACATAAATAAATAATATGTCTTTATAAAAGAACATCCTCCACCATGCCAAATGGTTTCTTTATCAACTGATCTGCCAACTGAATGCGCATGGATGTTGGCTTCGTCTCTCTTAGCCCCAGTTTCCTAAAAATCGACAAAGGAATAAGATTTATACTTGTGCATAAGTCGTACAAACATTTTGAAATCTTTAAATTACCAACTACACAGGATATTGTAAAGCTCCTTGGATCTGTCAATTGTGAGGCATATGGTTGGTAATTAAGGAGTTGGAGGTTTTCGTCATGGCTACTGTTTGATTATTGTCCCAAGTCCACTTAGTAGACAATATGTCTTTAAGGAACTTTGCGTACTTGGACCATTGATTCAATACTTCCACAATAGACAAGTAAATTTGCTATTTCTTTAGCTTTTCCACGAGCTTTGCGAATGGTGCATCTAATTCATTCTTCTAAAGTCTTTGTGGAAATGGTATTTTCAATGGATAAGGTAGTGAAGGAATGTATAGAGGGTCCTCCTTCTTATCTTCGTCCTTTTCTTCTTTTCTTGGTCTTTTACAAAATGGGTCTTAGCTTGTCTTTCCATCAGTTATTCTAGCGCTTTCCTACTCCTAATTGTGATAGCCTTACATTGCTCTCTAGGGTTTACTTTCATGTTGCTCAGAAAGTTTTCCACACTTCTCTTACAAAATTCTCTGCAAAGCTGACTCATTTGAACCTCTAGGTTGTGAATAGAAGAGGTATGATTTTCTATTACTTGCTCAAACTTTCCTTCCAATCTCTTTTTGGCCTCTTCTTTGTTTATGAGCTTGTCCATAATCTTCTCCAATTTAGAATCCCATAAATTGGACTCATCTTGTTGAAATCCTAGCAGACCTTGAATTCCCATTTGAGTTCTTGCATTGTTAGACTAAAAGAAATTTGGGTGGATCTGCCATGCTAGATTATAAGTATTCCAATAAGGATGATTACTTCCTCGACCAAATTGTGCATCACTGAAGTTCACAAGGGTCCTTTGATCCTTATGATATAATTCCTCCATCATCATTCTTTCTATCTCTTCTTGACATTCAACTTTTTGGATTCCTCATAGTTGCCTTGTGATGTCCAAATTAATGTGTCTTCTATTTTGTGCCTAAACTTTCTTCTTTTTATTATTTTTTAATTTCGTGTGATTAGGTTCTACAATCACAAGAAAGGATAATAATTCCTTTAAAAAAAGGAATTCAAAAATTCCCAAACTAATTCTCCAACAACGGCGTCAAAAACTTGGTGAGCAAGTTTTAATCTTATAAAACCCTCAATGTTCTACAAGTGCACAGGTCGTAACATAGTATATAAGGTGTCGATCCCAT
The DNA here is from genome assembly GCA_027563595.1 of Erythroxylum suave. Lineage (NCBI taxonomy): Eukaryota > Viridiplantae > Streptophyta > Magnoliopsida > Malpighiales > Erythroxylaceae > Erythroxylum > Erythroxylum suave. The sequence continues at coordinate 7,637,648 of JAOSBN010000006.1, read as the reverse complement.
GAAGAATTAGCAAACTAATTGAATCATAATTTGTCTAAGGCCTATAAGTGTAATTAAAATTAAAATTAAAATAAGTAGAAAATTAAGCAATTGAATATGGATGGATTGAAAATGAAATTGTAAAATTAACACAAATAAATCAAAATGGAGCCCAAAAAAATTAACAATTGAAAATTTCAATAAGAAAGATTAACCAATTATGAGAGAAGGGGTTTATCCTATTATCTAATGCTAACTTAATCACTTTTAAGTTAATTTGGCATCAGTCCTAGAAGTTCAAAGGGTGATTAATCGATCTCAAGTTATAATCATTTAGCCCTAAATCATAAAACCTAATTAAATTGCATTATGAAATTTGCAATCTCTTAATTAGCAAACAACCAACACACCCAATTAGATCTTAAGCGTTCTAATAGACAATTGGGTACTCACACGAGCTCTATTTTCTTATAAATTATCAATTTGATTGTTTATGTGATCTATTATATTGTTTAACTCTCATTACCCAATCTAATCATTCTGCTATCAGTTCACTCTCTCAATTTATTACCGAAGCATGCAAATACAACAAACAATCACAATACCCAAATCATTATCATCAAAAGCAATCAAATTAACGTTGATTTAAGAACAAATCCCTAAAAGAGTTCAAAACATCCTTAAACACAAATTCATCATCATCATATCCATCTTATACATCAAATGAAAGAAATACCAAGATGAAATGAAGAAGTTCACTTGGAGTGGACTGGGAGTGGTAGCAGCAGCATCACCTTTTTCTTCCTCTCTCCTCTTCTCTCTCTTCCTTAGCTTCTTTCCAAATGTAGCAAATGGAGGCTCCTTTAGATTAGGTCTTTCTTTTGTCTTTTATAATCCTATGGCTTTTCAGGGTAAAGACTAGGTTTTACTTAAGCCCAAATGTCTTAAATAACTTTCAAAAAGTTGAGTTCAGAAGCAGTCCCCACGTCTATTATTGCACTTGTCACGATCGTGGCCAACGAGTCACGAGCATGACACTTAAATTTGGGCTTATGTCACGATCATAGACAATACTAGTTGGCTTTTTTTATGATCATAGCCAATAAGGCACGATAATGACTTGCTTCCATACTTTCAATTCTTCTCTTTTCTTCAGCTTCATGTTTCCATACTCTCAAACACATATAAAACACCTCTTGAAACTTAAAATTAAGATCCAAATTATGTCCAAAACCATACAAACACTTAGAATATAAACAAACACTAATAATAACATAATTCTAAGCCTATATAAATGATAATCGTCTAAGAAATACTCAAAAGCACACTTAAACATTTATCAAAACATAGTATAATTTACACTTATCATAGCAACAATATGCAATATAAGAAAAAGTGAATAAGGTCTTGAGCATCAATTTTATCAAAGAAGAAAATTTTCTACAGTGATTCGTTAATGCAGTAATGGTGAAAAATTCCAATGGTAAATGGCATAAATGCATTGATTTTATAGACTTGAACATCAAAGATAGTTAACCGCTTTTGAAGATAAATTTATTGATTGATGCCATAACGTGTCATAATTGATTGAGTTTTATGGATGTATACTTAAGTTATAACCAAATTTGAATATGTGAAGATAATAAGAAAAAAACATTCATTATATATAATAGGACATACTAATATAAAAATGAGATTATTTTTAATAAAAATGCAAAAGAAACCTATCAAAAACTTGTTAATTAGATGTTTGTAAAGGTAGTTCAACCAAAATATAAATATTTATATCGATGATATAATTTTCAAAACAAAGCAATGAGGGGATTAATTGACAAATAAGGGAGAATGCTTCAATATACTAAAGACATATGACATGGAACTAAACTATAAGAAGTGTGTATTTAGAGCTTCTAATATAAAGTTTTATAATTCATAATAAACCAAAGGGTTATTGAAGAAATTCTTTAGATCATTAAGCTCATCATTGATATGAAATCACTATAAAACTTAAAGGAGGCATAGAGCTTAATAAGTAAACTAACAAATTTGTCCCTTTTTCTTTCTAGGTCCACATAAAGATATTTCATGTTTTTAAAAATACGTAAATAAAGCTAAAGATTCAAATAGAACAAAGAATATAAACAAGTATTTGAGGACCTAAAAAATTATTTATAGAATCTACCTCTCCTCATCAACCCTACAATAGTGAAATTCTACACTTATACATTTTTATCACATGTGAAGCACTTAATAGTGTGCTAGTTTGTGGAGAGTGGTATTAAAAGCTTATTTATTTTGTACACAAGATCCACCAAAGACTGGAAACCGTAATATATTAAAATGGAGGAAGCAGTCTTAATCTTTGGATACTATGATCTTGATTTTAGGCTTATCCTATTTTCATTGTCTCAAACTTGTATTTGAGACCAATTTTATGCAAGCAAAAATTATGAAGAATGAAGGTGAAGTAATTGGTAGAATTCAGTAAGGTTGGAGTTAGATTTATCCTACGAGCATAAACTAAATCTTAGTTATTAGAAGACTCCAAGGTTGAATACACTATCCCTATTGACAAAGCAAATTTATGTGAACTTACTAAGTAATCTTCACCTGTTTAGACAATCAATGACATTTCTAGAGAAGACAATGGCAAAACCAATATTATTACTCAAGGTCCACTTGAAATCAAAGTGAAATATTGTCACAAGTATGAGTTTTAAATCCTTTAATAATAAAGCACAGTATGAGACTAATATGTGGAACAAAAAGGCAACATATTTGTAAGTCTGGTCGGTAAAATCAAATCAAGTTTGCAAGTTGTTGTCAATTAATTGAATAGGTTGTTTCTTGCTAAGGAGGAGACCATATTGAATTAATTTATCCTACCCTAAACCATAATAAACATGCATATTTAAGTAGAGAATGTCTCTAAATAATAAGATAATTTGGTAGATCAATTATCAAAATGTGAGGCAAAAGGAGTAAAACCTAAGGATATGTTTCTTAAAGCTTGCTTTAAATTTATGTATGATGAGAAAGTTAAAGCATAGGTAGAGCAAGTGGTAGAGGATTGAGGACCCCTATAAAAAACTACATAGATAAAGGAGAGTTACCTTCAAACTAGGCTAATATTAAAAAATTAATTTGTAAATTTGTAAGACTTTTTATTATTAATAGTCAACTTTATAAATGCTTATATACTTAACCCTGTTTAAAGTTTATTGTAACACTTCAAATAAAAAAGATCTTATAATAATGTTATGAAGGATCCTATGTTATTTAACTTTTTTTTATAAGATATTGTGAAAATAATATTTTTATTCACCACTCAAGGGGGACATGATTGACTATATAAAAAGAAAAAGAGATAGATGTTAGAGGAACACACGTTTTCATCATTATCCTGACGTAGGTTATTCTTATATTTCATCTCTAGTACCGTTTACGTAAGTATAGACATCTTGAGCCCATTCCTACTTATGATTAGACATCATAAATTCGTCCTTATCATAATTTATTATTTTACATAATGGGAAGAAGTAAAATACTATTTAACCATATCAAGGAAGACATTGAATCAAGTTTTAATGATTATATCATATTTAGATATGGAATTTTGTTATCCATAATCACAAACAATAATTGATAATTCATCTACTTAAACTTAAAAGAGTTACATAAATCCTAACGCATTAAATAGAACTTTAAGTCTAATCTACACCCGCAAACTAAAGATTTAGTAAAGGTCATTAATATGACTATTTTATAAGTTGTAAAAATCAAAGAATGATCAAATTAAAGGTATCTAGGCGGTTGAGTTGTAAAGCATCCTCTAAAGTTATCACATGACCTCCAGAAAATGAGAAACTCCATTCAACCTAACATATGGAGCCAAAGCCCTAATACTTGTGGAGGTAAAAAGCCCTTTTACTCTGATTAAAAACTACAAACTTGAGGACAACGAAACAATGTTATTCATAAATTTGGACTTGATTAAAGAAAGGAAACATCGCGTAAACCTAAAGAATTTAGCATGCCAATATATCAAAATTTTCAACTAGAAGAGAGTCAAATGATATATCAAAGAAAAAGTTCAAGTTATCTTAAGAAGAACTAACATAAAAAAACATCCTAAAAGCCAAAGGAAAGTTATTTGTAAATTAGACATATCAATACAAAGTAAAAGATGGAATCAAACTTGGCACATATAAACTTAAAAATTAGATATTTTATAAATTCATATAACCTAAAATAGGTAACATGTTAAACCTCATCATTATTAAGCTTGTAAGTCAATTATTTTTCTGTGAATGAAGTTTAATTTTAGAATTGTGTAATATACTTTTGAAATCATAGGTTATAAAATAGTAGACTCAAAGAATATCAAAATGTCACTCAAAATTCTTGAAATGACAAACTTCCAATAAAGCAAGATGTCAAATTCAAAGAGTCTCAAAACATCATACTCATAAGATTCTTAAAATAACATATTCACAAAATACAAAATGTTAATGATTGACTTGAAAAATTCTCCAAATATTATACTTATAAAACAACAAATGATAGAATCCTAAATTGCAAAATGAAAAATTCCAAATGATAGACTTAAACAAGTCTTGAATGTTAGACTTGACAAATAAGAAATGACAAACTCACAAAAAATCTCTAAACAATAACCTCAAGAAGTCTCAAAATATTAGACTCATAAGAAGTCTCAAAATGTTAAACTTGAAAACAACAAGTTGATAGAGTCTTAAAAAGTTATACTTAAAATTTGTAAAAGGTCTATCTTCAAACAATTCACTTTTAATAGTCTCAATATTAGACCCACATGACATTAGAATTATCCTTTCCTAAAAAAGTACTTATGATTTGAAAATTATTTACAAAGATTTATTTTAACACTATACTTTACTTATAAGAGTAGGTAATATCAGTAAACAATATGTCTACAAAGATTAGCTAATCATTATATATACTCATTATAAAGGGAGACTAGTGCAAAAGGTACACATTTATAGTTATAAATTCCAAATACAATATCCTTAACTAATATTTAAAAAGTAGCTAAAATTCTAACTTAAGACAAAAGTTATTACTTTACAAGTTTTGACATATCCTCATCACCACCATCTATATTCCCCTTTGAAGTTGAATGGTTGTCTTTAAGTAGGTTTATAAAATCATTGGCCTTTTTAAGGCTCAGGGTCATTAAATATAATCATAGGAATATCAACAATGGATGATAAGTCAATTGATAGCTCTACATGTCTATTTTAAACTATATCTTCATAGGTATGAAGTATGATAGGATATGATTATGCCATGTTGTCATAATTCCAAGTTACAAAAGTTTGCTTATTAGGAAAGCACAAAAACAATCCAAATTAAAACGTTTCCCTAAGAAGTAAGGTTCTTAGTCATAAAAGACTTTGTCCAATCACTTGTTCTCTACTTTATGACCTATGACATTTACATAATAATGATCGATTGCCTTTTATAGACTTTTAATCTCTTCATATTATTGTTTTTGTTTATACTTCCAATTAGTTACCTCCACATATTTATATATTTTTTTTATCTTGGTTAAATTGGCGATTTAATCGCTCAAACTACAACTTTAATTGTTTATTTCAAATAACCAATGAATTGTTGCCCAAAAAGACAATTCCAAACATGAAGCATGAAGCACCATATATATAACAAACTTTTGTCATATGATGCTTTATTATGTAACAAATTGTCTTTCACTCTATATTATTGAGATGCTTCTCATCATTAGAAAGCATAATTTCACTCAAGCCCTAAACTCTTACGTTGATGGTGTCAAAGATAGAATCTCTATCCTTAAAATACCAGTGGGGGTAACAGTTGCCATCTAACGAAAAACCTTATCCTTTTTCATTTCTTAGAGCTGCGAGTATGGAGAATTCAAACTCTACACCTAAGCTATCAACGATAACTAAGAGACAACAACATGTTTAGTTTGCACTTTTTTGTTACCATATTTTAAACTTAATACTGATGCGTTACTTAGTTCAGATGTAGAGAAAGATTATATGAAGCAAATTCCTTACTCAAGTGTAGTTAGGAGTTTAATGTATTCCATAATATATACAAAACCATATTTAGCATAAGTTGTTAGCATAGAAAGCATGTTTATGAGTGACTTTGGAATAGCTCACTGGGAAGCTATTGAGTAGATTATGAGTGATTTTTGATCGGTTTATGATTTTGGTGATCTGATTGGTGATATTGTTGGCCATACTGATTCTAATTATGTTGGAGATCTCTTGGGAATGAGATCTATAATGTGTTATATCCTTACCCTCTTCAGATGTGCATTCAATTAGAAAGTAACATTTCAATCTACAATTGCTCTGTCTATAATAGAAGTAAAATACATTTCATTCATAGAAGGGGTTAAAGAAGGTATATGGTTACAATGTCTTGTTAATTTTTCAGGTGTAGATGTACAAAACTCTGTCATTTACGTTGATAGTCAGAGTGCATTGAATTTAGCCAAAATCCTATCTATCGTAAGAGGTCGAAGCATATTAATGTCATATTGAACTTTATTCAAGATATTGTTAAGGATAATGTATTTTCCATAAATAAGATAGCTATAATTGATAAACCAATAAGTCTGTTGACAAAGTTGCTATCTATAAAACTCGCATAGCTTAAATCCGTTAGAGGTATTTATGGCAGGGAGTGATCCCTAGTTTGAAATTAGAGAATTCAAGTCAAAGTGGAGAATTGTGAGATATGTCATGAATTTCATAATGGCCCCACTCGGTTTATAACCTGATCTAAAATTTTAGATGCTATGATCTAAATGGGATGTCAAAAAGCAAATAATTAAGTAATAAAAGCTAGATTGGCTCTAGACAGACTAAGAGAACATGCCTTAGCTTAATATAGCTTCAAGAGCTTAAGGAATTAGAGAAGAACTGACATTAAACTCATATGAGTCAGAGGCGACTGAGAAATCAAAATTATACTAGCTCTGTGTTAAGAGTGTGTAATGCATCAAACTCATGACACAAGATTTGGCATGCAAAAGTACAATTTTATTGACCATAAGCATCTTACACATGACTGTATCCAAATTATAGAAAGGTATATGGCTGCATGGTGTTGCTAATAGTTTAGGTGTAGATCAGCAAAGCTTTGTCATTTACAATGATAGTTAGAGTGCATTGAATTTTGCTAAAAATCATGTCTATCATAAAAATCAAAGCATACTAATGTCAAGTTGAGCTTCATTCAAGATATTATTGAGGATAAGGTATTTTATAAAAGATAACTATAACTAATAACCTAGTCTGCATGTTGATAAAATCGTTATTTGCAGAAACGTTCAAGTATGGCTTGGACTTAATGGATATCCGCATACCTTGAAGCCCTTAAGGGCATGTATGATAGGGAGTGATTTTTGGTTTGGTGTTGGAAAATTAAAGTCAAGGTGAAATTTTGTTATACATGCCTTAAATTTTATAGTGGGCCGACTTAGTTTATGATCTGAAATTTTGGGTGTTTCAATCTAAAAAGAATCTCAAATATCATAGAAGTAGATAACAAAGGCTAGAGCAATGTCAAACACGCGAGGAGAAAGAAGTCAACTCACTATAACTTCAACAGCTTTAGGAATTGGAGAAAATCAACGCCAAACTCCTATGGGTGAGAAATTGATTGAAAAGTCAAGAGTTATAGCTTCAGTTCTAAGAGTGACATTTGCCCAACTGTGTGGGCTATTTTATAATAATTTTACCTTCCTTCTATATTTTCTGTTTGCTCAAATTTTGTGTATGTGTGTGTGTTTTATTTATTTATTTATATTGTTACCTTCTTTCTATATTTTCTGTTAGCTCATGTCATTAAAGGAGACAGATAAGTCAAAAGCTTTCTCTTATCAAAGCGTCACTCAAGACTTAAACTGAAGCATACAAGTCATATTTTTACAGTTTTATCACCTCGCACGGAACACAATCCAGTACGAGGTCCCACCGGGAAGATCAGAATCTTGCTCAAGCCTAACGATTTAGAAGATGCAAGGAATCTGACGTATGCATGACCTCGCATCCAGAGTGAGCTCTAAAATTGTGCAATTGCTCAGTGATTAAATCCTGTTCTGAAAATGGATTTTACAATAAGCACTCGCACCCCTACATCAGAGACCCGGACAACATACATCCATCTTTACCAAATGGAGATCCAGAAGGAGCAATTAGGCCAAGAGTCTGCATCACTTTCCTTCTTCTTGCACTCAGTTCTTCTGATCCCCCAAGTAAACCTGTGCCCTGTGAAAAATGCATCATTCCTAAGCCAATTTGTAGAAAAGCAGGATTAAATAGTTCTTAGAAAGGCCAAAGAACACTGATATTGCTCACAGATTTTGGAGCTTGAAGTTGTTCTTCGTTTGGCACCAGTTCTCGCACACGCGTCATGTTTTTTTCTCCTTTATCAGTACCTGGGCATTTTCGCTCATAATTTTGCACACTAATCTGTTTAGGGAGTTTGGATTTTGCACCCTTGGCACTTGCATTGTATAGAGCATTTCCTGGGCTGGTGCTTTTCTGCAATCAGTTTTCACATATTTTTCCATAGTTTTCATAAACTAGCCAGCATAAACATCAAGGAAATTGACATGAAAGAACAAAAGAGAGAGAAGAAGAACCGCTAGAAAAATATACATTACTAGATGCTCTCTTTTGATTGACCCGATGAAGATTCTTCTCTTCAGACACATCAACTGCTTCACTCAAAGCTCCTGAATGGATTAAATGCATACAAGCATCAATTAGATCAACAATTAGTGGAACAAATATCTGTAGTTCTCTTCTACATCTTTTCTAATGTATCAAACTCTATAGACAGCATAGTATATATTCATAAGCAAGTAAAAGATTCAGAAAACAGTTATATAATGAAACAGTAACTCAGGCTCATGTAAAAGAAACATTATGGTCTGATTATATGTGTCATGCTTAGCTCATCAGATACAATATCTTGATGAAATTATTGGTGAATCTACAAACTTATACAAGAGGAAGAGCAAAAAAAGACTACAAGAATATTCTTCTTTCTATAATATTATATGATAAACAAAACTTCAATAAATTTGTCCATTTCGTATAACTTCTCTCATGCATTCAAGCCAATGCACTTCCCTGACATATCAAAACTGACACTTGAAAACTACCACCCCATGTGAGTTCCGAAAGCAACCAAAAAAAAAGGAAAATAGTACACTCCTAAACGATAATTAGTGGACAGAGCAGAGAATACAATGGCCACCTAAAAAAGGTAAAAGCTTTACCTTTAGTCTTGGACTGCTGCCTCTTGGATTGGTTACCGTTTGCATGAGCATGAGCCTACAATCAAATTCAATATGGGACAGTCATTAACATCTAGCATACACCACCGTTTATTTTATTTTTTCTGCAATGATAGCAGTCTGGTAGAGAGTGGGCAATGGAACAGATGAGAGTAGCCAAATGAAAGAAAAGAACCTGCTCCAGAGACTTCAGTAGTATTTCACGGTAACAACCATTATTCTCCTTGAGAGTCTTAAGTTTTGAGACGCAAAAATGAGAACAAAGGAACAAATCAAAGAGCAGCCCGAAAAAATAAAATATTTTGACCAACATATACAATCGAAAGCATGCATCAGAAAAACCGTGATATTTATGAGTAAGTACACTCTCAAACTCTGATCGCAATTTGGTAGGATCTACATATAAACTGCAAGAGAAATACAAGGCAAATTAACCAGATAGGTTATGCAGCAAGAACCAAAATATTCAAGCATTGGAAAACACTAACTGTTGACAGCTTCCATATAGCCTAGCAAGAACATCACCAGTTGATTTAGTACCAGGTTTACTAGTTCTACTCACAGCATTCTCATTAACAACCTACAGAGAGAAGCATTCATAAATAATATTTGTGGGCCGTTTCAAATGAAGGTAATTTTGTGGAATAAGAAGATATCAATAAAAACATAGTTTGCGATGAATGTGACATAAAACCACCCAATACGTAATGCCGCTCATACCACAGCAGGCCACCATGATCCGCAATGCCTGACCCATAATACATCCCCAGGAATAGGATCCCCTCCCAAGTGCTTGGATTCAACCATTCCCGCCCCTTGATCACTATTAGAACATTCAATCTTTGCACAAAATCTATCTTCCACAGCTTGCTTTTGATGTTAATAATCTAGTTTGGCAAGCAGTAAATTCAGCACATCATCAATCACATTACCGGTTAATCAAGAAGTGACAAACATGATGACAAAAAGCTTTGCACCCACGCGCCATGGCATGGAGGTAAGATACCTCTTCACTTACCAAGCTTCAAATCCTGGAAGGTGTATGGGGTGTGACATTTCCACATATTTAAGTTTTCAGACATAACTAAAAAATAAAATCGATCTTTGCTGCAATAAGACTATAAGAATCCTTGACTATTTGACTAATTCCAAATATGGCAAGTTAACATTTAGTATGAAACTAGGCGGTGATCAAGTAATTGTCATGCACCATCTCACTTGAAAAAGTTACTAAGAAAAAGGGTTCCCACAACCAACTTCTATTTAACTTCCGAAGACTAAGAGAGCTAGGACATTCCCTCCTCTGTATATAAACTGAATTAATATCGTCGAACAGGAACTGGAACATGTTGCGAGTTCAGGAATAGTAGAACAGAACTTCACTAGTCAATAAAAGTATGCAACAAAGTCCACAACTTGCTTTTGGTTGCCCTTAAAGGCGTATAACACACAAAATTCGATATCAAGCTCGTTTAAGAAAAGCAGGAAGCTCGGATGGAAACATAAAGAGACAAGATTTCCGACATTTTCTTCAAAAAGATTCCTGAAAAATTGTAAAATATCTGAAAAATCCTACTTTCTAATCACTTGAAAAGTATCCCAGGACTTGCGTCGACTTTAATTCCAAATAGAACAAGAATTTCATGGGCACTCACCGAATCGAGAGACGAGAACTGGGTTTTAAATTTTAGATAGAGAAGTGGCAATGGGGATGCATGCTTCTGGACAATTGCAAGTGGAAGAAGTGTGAGCGACTCTCTTTTTTATTCACATTGACGAGAGAGACATCTCTGGCAAAAAATCAAAATAATTGTGTTTCCTCCAATCCGATTGGTTGGTTGAAACTTAGGAGTGGAAGTCTCAGAACAGGAGATTCCTTAGTTTTAATAAATGTGTCTTATGACTTTAACTTCAATAGCTTCTTTGTTTGTCAAATTCACACGATCACAGATCCACAATTTAGATTTTTAAAGGAATTAGATAAAATATATTTGATATTATAAGTTAATTGATTTATACTATTATTACATCTGTTTCTAATTAATCTTTTTTTTTTCCACAACTCAAGCAAGCCCTTTAACATTTTCCTCTTATAGTTAGCCTTAGATTTGGCAACAGGACTCAAGTTCGGCAATAGGACCAAAGTCAACAAATCTAATCCCAGCGATAGGGTCGACAAGCCTCCCGTTGGACTTGATCTCAGGCTGCTACAAACAATTTATAAACGGCATTAATTTTGAATTTTTAAAAAATATATAAAATTAGGTCAAATAAGGCTACTCAGACTAGGGTCCTATCAAGTTCAAGCTATTTATGGCCCAATCAGGCCCAGGCTTAAGCTTGTAGCCCCAGGCTCGGCCGAGACTCATTGTCATGCTTAGTTGGCTTAAAATTGTAAATTATTATTATTATATTTGTTATGTTTTCTCTTTTTTTCTTTTTATATGTCAATTAAAAATAATCTCTTTATTAATTAAATATGAGACTGTACATTATTAGACTTCTTTAAATCTTATTTATCAGCGGAATTTATTCTAGGTCTTGTCGTTGACGTTGTTTTGTCTTTTAAGATTAAATCTTATTTAAACAAATTTATAGACAATATTAATTTATAGATATCGAATTATTTAAAATCTTGTATTTAAATTTAATTTTCAATTAAATCAAATCTTCAAATATAAACGCTCCAAACGGCCCAAATTTTAAAAGTGTTTCACTGGCCCAGTATTGACTGGTTACTTTTTTACTTTTCTTTATTATTATTATTACTATTCTATGTTTTTTTGTTCTTCTGCTTCACGGTTTGATTTACCTCGTCTAAACCCTATTTCTCATCTGCCATACCCTTTCCGCTCCTGTTCTGTCCAAATTGGTTGGGTTTGAGGTTCGAGGTTTGAGGTTAGATTCAACCCTCACGCTCTTCAATATAACCCTTCAACTATTTCGTTTATTTTTTCTTATTCTACTATGAATAGTGGAACATGTATGAGATTGTTTGAATGGTTTTGTTGTCTCTTAAAAGATATCCTAGTTGATTATAACATTTTGATTCTACTCAATAATCTGATTTGAAGAGCTATGGTCTGTGTATATATTTGATGCAGTAATGGTGGACCCATGGTGGTCGTTGTTGGGAGCGGCTATACCTGCAGTGATTGCTGGGCAAGCTTTGAGAATGAAAAAGAAGAGGGCAGAAGAGCAGAGGCTAAAGAGTGCGAGAGGGCGTGAGAAAAGTTCCGACGAGATTTTTGTTTGCGAGAGGGTGTGCACCTCCAAGAGGATGCTAAAGAAGGTAGGGGCTTTATGCAAAGACCCAGTTGTTGATACTTGTGTCACTGTTTGTGGGGTTTCTGAGCTTGATGCTTGTACTGATGCTTGTGCGAGAACTGTTTGTGTTAATCAACACCAAGTCCCCAACTGGAATGATATTTGTCTTCGGAGGTGCCAAATCGAGTGCCTTCGGTTGTCAAATTCCTCTGTAACTAGTTGAGAGTTTGCCTTTAGCTTCTGCTATTTGTGCTTGAACGGTGAATTATACAATGTAATTTGCAGTATTCTTTGCAAGAAATTGATGGAAATGGGATGCCGGCTATATTGCGTTTGGTATTTGATATGGAGGTGTTCGTTTTTGTCGGTTTATTGCTCAATTGTTTTTCACAATATCTAATATTCGGATAGCATGTGCGGCACCTTTTTGATCTACTGGAAATGATAGATTGTTATGCATTTTGCCCTTGATTTTGCAGCATACGGAATCATATGTTGGGCGTCTGGTTCAACTTTTGGTCTGGAGGACCTTTGGTTCTGCAGCATATGTTGAATTATTGAGGACTACACATGGAAGTTCTTTTGCTATTAGTAGATGTATTTGGAGTGAATACCTGTACTTCTGAAGGACCTAGGACATAGATTAGCTCATACACCATTACTATTCTTTGAACTTATTTTGGAATCATTACTTTTGTGTCACAGTCAGTCGATTTATATGGAGCCTTATAACATTGAATAGCTGTGGTGCCCTAGCTCAAGGAACAAGGTTTAAATTGTTTGCATTTGTCTATTGTTGATAAACTTCCATGGCTTTCCAAATGGTGCCACTATGAAATACGTTTAGCGCGTGGGATAAAAGGCAAAACAAAGCCAAGAGAAGTGGGTCATTTTGTTATTTTGTAGAAGCTTTTCCATCGATGGTGGTTGACCATCTGTTGAAGTAATGAGTCATTGTAGCCTATGATAGGTGTTATTGCTTAGTCTTCACTATGCTATTTCGCTGTGGCAACTCATCTTGGAATAGATGTTTGCGCATGTCGTTGACCTACGTTGTAATCCATAGGTACTCTCATGCACCAATTGTTGATGTTAACCTTAATTCTTCTTGAACATTTTGTTTTTGTTAAACCAGTCAATGATTGTTAGGATAATGTTTATCCTGATGGTTGTTAGGATTTAGGATTCTTCTACTATGGTCATAGAATGATAGATGTCTGTTATGTTTTCAAGCCTATAAGTTGGTACTTTAAGTTTTATAAAGGTATTACAATATTGCTCTAATTTTTCAGAATGAAGAATCCTTTGTTGTGCTATTATTCCTCTTCACAGTCTGTTTTTTTTTTCTTTTTCACTTTTTTTATATTTTATATTATTATTTATCACTATTATTGGTATCAGAGCCATAGCTATGAATAGCTCAACCCAAGATCAAATTCCTTTCTTGGATGGAAAAAAATTAACAATTGGTGGATTATTCAAAGAGGATGCTTTTGGACACCATGAGTTGCTAGGTATTGTAGAGAATGATGATGCTAATCTTGACTACATTGATAATGTAAGCAATACAAAAGGTTGCCCATTGTAAGAATAAGAAAAAGGATAATAAAGTATTGCATTTCATTCATTAAGGATTGAACGATGAAGTTTTTGAGAAGATTGTAGGTGCAACCATGTCAAAGTAAGCTTGGGATACCTTAGCGATGACGTACAAAGGTGCAGATAGAGTTAAGAAGGTGAGACTTCAAATGAAAATGTATCGAGAGGAGTACAAAGAACAAGTTGTAGTGCATTCAACTTGAACATATTGTGGTGGTGATTGAAGAAGTCTATGATCTATCCTCAATGAATGTTGATGAGGTATTCGACATTTTGTAAGCTTATAAACAATGCATGAATGAGAAAAAAGCTAAGAAACTAATGAAGCAAGCCTTATAAGCCGAGGTCTCCATTAAAGAGGATCAAAGTTGAGAGATAAGCTAAAAGCATGCCAACTCTTATAAGAGAGGACGAAAGAAAAAGAAGTCATTTCTGGAATAATAGAATCCATGACTGTTATAACAACAATTATGGGATGTAAGACAACTCAGCCAATGATCAAGAAAAATCAAAATCTAACCACCATCAGTATACAGTGATGAAAGCTATACTTGTCATAAATATAGTCATTACTAAGAGACGAAGGAAGCGTTCAAGAAGCTTGCTGTGTGCCACAAAATGATGAGGATGATGTTGGCAATCATAGTTTTAATGGTCATTATAGGTAGTGAAGCAACAAACTATTACACAAGGTTCTTCGATATTGGATGTTCCAATTATATTTGTGATAAAACGAAGTTATTTGTATATCTTGGTGAATCTTTCCGTACAAAGTCAAATTTGTAGATGACAACACTATTCTATTAACAGAAAAAAAGGGACAAATTCTTATTAGCTTAAAGAATGGAGAAAAAAAAAATTTCAGATATTTTTTATGTGCAAGAAATGAAAACAAATTTGTTGAGTATGGTTAGTTGCTGGAAAAGGGATACATGATGACTTTTCATGATAGTGAACTCTTCTTTTTTTTTTTTTAAATCAACAAGGTACACTTATTCTTAAGACTCTTTTAACAAAAATTTATATGTTTTAAATTGGTATTTTTAGGAGTGTTTATAAGTGTCTCAATGCAGTTACAAAAGAATAACATCAACGAGTGTCTTAACTGCTTAAGCTTATTTACTCTAATGTATATTCCTCGATGAGTAACATGTCAAGTGGTAATAAAAGGTAATTCTTGACTTTTACTTATGACTTTACTAATAAAATGTATGTTTATTTTTTATTATTCAAATTTTTGATTGCTTTAAGAAGTTCTAGATACATGTTAAAAAATAATGGAATTATGTGCAAATAGTGGAGGTGAATATACTTGTAATAACTTTAAAGAGTTCTGTAGAGGTCATAGGATATACTTTGTATTGTGTAGTCACTTTTTCTTACACTCCATGACACAATAGAGTTGTCAAATGGAAAAACATAACAATCATAGACATCACAAGAAGACGTTAAAGGCCAAACGAATGCTAAATACTTTTTGGGATGAAGCTATCTCATGTTATATTTCTGCTTTAAATAGATCTCTAATAAAGAGAGTCTCAAATACCAAATATGCAAGAGTTTGGATCGATGTTAAGCCAAGTGTGAAGCATTTAAAGGTATTTGGTTATGTTCTAACAAAGACAAGGAAAAAGTTTGACAGGTAAGCAAAGAAACTTTCTTTGTTAACTACTTATGTGGAGGATGACAGTTTTTTAATTCCGTAACAAAGAAAGTAATTGTCAGCCAAGATGTAACTTTTGCTGAAGAAGAAGGTTGGGAATGGAATGGGGATACTTATCCTCAAAACATGTTATTTCTCTTCTTCAAGAAGTAGCAATGCATAACATAAATAGAGAAACTTCATTAAGTTTTCTCCAAGGGTCATCTTTGCCATTTTCTTTTTATAAGGTCTAGGCCTCGATGACATCATTAGCAAATACATTTACAAGATTATAGGTAAATCTTGATGATGAAGTTGATGATGATGGAGAATTGGTACAATTTGTTTTCTTTACAAAATTTGAATTCGTAACGTTGGAAAAAGCAGTTCAAAATATTAAGTTGGTGGTGGCTATTCTTAAGGAGATTAAAGCAATTGAAAGAAATAACATATAAGTTCTAACAAATATCCTTAAAGGTCATAAAACTATTAGTTTGAAGTGAGGCTTTAAAACAAAAGTGAAATTAAATGGAAAAGTGGAGAGACATGACATGAGATGGGTGGAAAAAGGATTTGAGCAAAGATTAGGGTATGACTATCAAAAATTATTCTCTTTAATTTCTTAAATAGAAACTACCAGAAGTATGGGTAAAAAAATCATTGTAAAATTCATCAAATAGATATGAAGTCAACTTTCTTAAGTGACCCACTTGAAGAAGAGGTATTGATCAAACAACCTCCTAGTTTCATAAAACAACATAGTGAGGATAAAGCATACAAATTGAACGTTTTTATATCCTAAAACAAGCTCTAAGAGCTTAGAATAGGCATATTGATTCTTCCTTTCTTTGAGACCAACTTCAACAAATATTACTTAGAGCATTTGTTAGATACGAAGAGCAATAATTTCAATGATATTTTAATAATGTATTGCATGTAAGAATTTCAATGGAGGTGGGTTCAAAATTGACAAAGAAATAAGAACGATCATATATTAATTCAACATATTACAAGCAAATTATGTGAAATTTAAGATATCTCACTTGTACAAGGCTAGACATCTTCTAAAGTTGACTTAATTAGCAGATTTATGGAGTCACTATTTTTCTCACTTTCAAGTAGCTAAGCATATCCTGTGGTATTTAAAAAGCACTTATGATATTGATTTATTCAATTCTTCTTTGGACAATTGTGTTCTTGTTAGATATTTATACAACGATTGAGGTGGAGATTTTAATGATCATAGAAATACTCAAAATGTTCTCTTTGTGGTAATACGACTTGCTTATGGTCATCTAAGAAGCAATCAATTATTGCACTTTCAACATGTGAAGCAAAATATATTGTTGTTGCTTCCAGTGTTTGCCAAGCAATTCAGTTGAGTAATTTAATGAGGGGCAAAAAATAATTACTCTACCTTTCTTACATTGTAGGGATGAAAAGAGCAAAACCAATGATATAAAAATCCCCCAATGATATAAAAATCAGACCGAACCATCCGGTTCGACCGGATTAACCGCGAACTGGACTGATTTTCGGTTCGGTTTCTACTTTTAACCATTGGGAATTAAAACCGGCCGGTTAAATAATAAATTGGTCGGTTTCTTCTGAATCGTTAACCGGATGCATCTTCTTCTCTTACGCCCAAACAACAAATCAGAAAGATGAAATTTTCATGCGATTTACACTTGAGAAATCAATCCATCATAGTGAAAACTAATTTGGAAACAAAATTGAGCAAATGGGTAGTTGAGTTTGGCACCAAAAACCAGAACAAAAACTCGAAATTGGTTGAGAGATTTCTTGAAGCGCCAAATGCGATCTTCACTCTGATAGACCATGGAAAAGGGAAAGTAAGAATAACAATCACAACAACTCAGCTTTCATTAACATCTTCAACAACACTCCATCTCTAAAAAATGAGAATTGATGTTAACTAAATCTTAGAACAAAAAGAAAGAAGAATAACTAAATCTTAGGGGAAAAAAAGAATCCAAAATCCAAGTTTTCTTCAAGAAAGTGAGAGGTATAGTTTGTGAAAGCAGAGACATTTCTTGGCGAAGTTGACAAGTATAGTTTGCGAAAGCAGAGACAATTCTTGGCGAAGTTGACAAGTTCAGGGTTAAAGTAGAGCTAGGGTTTGGCTACGGCGAGAGAAGAAAAATAAACGTTCAGATATGGTTATAAATGTTTTTGATAAAAGGATTATGGACGATGGTGCTTGGCTACAGAGAGAAAAACGAAAGTTGTGCAGAGGTGTTTGCAAATGCTTTTTGTAAAAGCTGGAAACTTGAAAATTGGGAAAGCTGGAACTTGAATATTGGGAGAAGAAAAGGTTGATAGGACATGTGAAGATAGAAATTAAGAGGATGTAGATACAAGTTAGTTTTGTATTTTTATATCATTATTATGATTTTTTTCTTTTTACATTTACTTATGCTATTTTGAGAAAAACATTTTATTTTTAACTAAAAGATAATTTTTCTTAAATTTTGGTTACAAAATATTGAAAAAATTCAATTACACACCATACAAATATTAATAGACTAATAAAATATAACTAAAATGATAATTTAATTTAATTCTTAATTTTGACTTAATTAATTTAATGTAATTAATTAATAATTTAAAATAATTTTAATGAATTATTAATTTGTATCAAATTTAATTAGTTCGATATAAATTTAAAAATTGAGTTAGACAATTGATTAATTTATATATAATATTTATGTCACATATATTTTAACACTATATTTTTAAGTGAAATCTAAAAAGGGATCATTCTAAAAAAATTATTTGAGTTTTACTTCTTATTTATTATATAACGATTTTATAGCAGTTCACTATCGGTTGAACCTCTAAACTTTAAACCTTTCTTTTTACCAATTTGATATCCGATCCGGTTTTTAAAACATTGAGTAAAACAATAATCTTCACCCTTAACATTTCCTAAAAGGTTTAAGTAAATTCCTACCATTATCTATAGTATCACATTACACCTTAATGTTTTCAAAATGATATTTGTAGTGCTCTAAATCCTAACATAGTTAAGTTTTTGGCATTTTGTAGTATATGGGTCATTAATTTAGCTTATATGATATCATAACTAGACAATTTGGGTCCACAAAACATTCATGTAATCTTAAAAATGATTTCTTTATATAAGATAAAGGTTTGATTTTTCACTTTAATATTTCACATAAAGTTTAGACAAGCTCCTACTATTATCCATGTTACCACTTTTGCACACTGTTTAGGGCATTAGAGTACTATTTTAGTAACGTTAGGGTGTAAAGTGGTACCTGATATAACGATAGGGCTTACTTAGACATTTTAGTGAAACGTTGGGGTTTAAATCATACATTTGGCCTTTTGTGAGTCAAATTAGTGTTGTAAAGATATTTGTTGATAATATTTTTGTAATGAATTTAACTTAGAATTTAATTGTTCATGATAGAAGTAAACATATTGTCGTATGCTACCATTTCTTGAGGAACCTAGTTGAGGGAAAAAAAATAAAGAATAAATTGAAGTATGTTGGATGTTAAAACCAAGTTTTAGACACTTTGACTAAGCTATTAAAGTGTGAAACTTTTTTTCTAAGTTAAGGCATATGCTTAGTATAACTAAATTACATAATTTTCTAAAAAAACTAAATGAAAAAAATCAAGATCAAAGGCTTGTTCAAAATATTCAAGATCAAAGGAGGATGTTGTTGTTAAATTCATATTCTTCTTTAATTTTTTGTTGAAATAGTCAATAATTATTAAAACAATGTTTATCTCAATAATTATTATGATTAATAATGTTTATCTACTATAAGTTTGTTATAATTCTCTGTTATTGTGACATAATAGTAAGAAGTGTATTATATTTTCAAGTCTATAATATTTACTTTAATTCGTTTTAGGGATATTGCAATATTGTTCCAATTTTTTAGAATAAAGAATTTATTTTTAGTCCGTTATTCTTCTTACATTTTATTCTTTTTGTTTTATTCATTTTTCTTACATTCTTCATTTCTTATTCATCACTATCGCATCCCCCATCACCCATCACCCATTACCCACCACTAAAATTAGTTGATCTATTGGAAACCTTATTATTGCTTGTGAATTGTATTTAATGAGGATATAAAAAAAAGGAAGAAATCACAATGTAAATAACAAAACTATGACTTATTTTGTCATCTTGAGCCAATTCTCACTCTTATATAGGATTAGCAATAGGAACATAGGTCAGGCCCAATTTGATTTTCTGCATACAACACAAAATAAGATCAAAATTCAATTAAACTCAAGTTAATACTAAAAGAATATTGTTTTAATATAATTAATTAAAATAATATTATTTTAGTGTCAGTCTGATTTAAATTAATTCGAATGAGAGTAATTATACTCAAGTTTGAGCCCAACTTGAAATTTAACCAACTTTTATCTAATCCTATAGAATTAGGTCAAAAATATCAGCCCCACTACTATGCCACTATACATCATTTAAACTAACAATTCCCACTTTTAATGTCAAAGCCACTGATGATCATACTCTAGTAGGTTGCTTTTCAAGCCTCCTTCTTTTCCTTTCCACAACTAGCAGACCTAAGTTTCATGAACTGAGCTAGTGTTGTTTGGGTCTCATTTTCCATATAACCACCAAACTTAAAAACCAGTAGAAACAGTGGCGAACAATAATAATAAACCTCTTCCTCATGAGCGGTAGAATTTTGGGTGAAACACATGGCATGAAATGCAATTTAACCTCACGCAACAAGTTTTGCAGACCTTCAAATACTCAAACGGGAGATAACATACAGACATTGTTGGCTTTTATTTGTCCCGTATGGAAAGTTAGTAGGATGGGAGACCTCAATTGAGGCTATATAAGGAGACCTCCCCTTAAGGTTCTCCTCACCTCAAAATTTCTTCCCTTCCCTTGTGTGTTAATTCTTGGTGTGAGTTTGCGAGATCTTTCTTGCAATCTTTGTTTCATATAGTGGAAAGTTTTATATTGCTGCCTGTAGTTTTTTCCATATTTGTTAAGGAGTTTTTCACTTTAAATTTTATGTGTCCCCCCTTTTTTTTAATCTCAATTTCCTTTATTGGTATGCTTGCTCCATTCGGGTGGAGTCCATCTCCTATCAGTGGTATTAGAGCCCAAGGTTTGCTCAAGTATACTATGTGGTTGCATCATAGTATGATTTTCCATATCAGAAAACGAGTTTTTCTTTGGTATTTTTGCAAGCTAAGGGTGTTTTTATTCTCTAGTTATTATTGTCATTTTGAGTATTTTTCACCGATATATGTGATAATTGAGTGTACGTTTAGGAAAAGCTCTATATAAGGAGACTGAGTTTTAAGTGAGATTATTTGTGACCCCTCTAGTGTTTGTTGGGAACTTTCTTGGTGTACTAAAGTCTAATTATATAATAAGTAGAGGTAACCAGAGGTAGTTTCCCTTTTCACATAAGAGAATGGGAGTCAATTCTTATGTTATAAGAGCCAAATTGTGATAAAAGCAATATCGACCAAATTCGATATTACAAAGTTTGAAAGGACAAAGTTCTCCTTATGGAAATTGAAGATGAAGGTAGTATTAGTAAAAGATAATTACTATGAGGCCATTAGTACTAGGCTAGTGGGTTTCACAAATGATAGCAAATGGAAATCCAACTGAACATGTGGAGATTTTACTTCAAAGTATTCCAGATTCATATGACCAACTCACCAATAATTTAAACAATAACTTCCTCATAGATACTTTGGTATTTGATCATCTTATTGCTTTGATTTTTGAAGAAGAAAATAGAAGGATCAATAAGGAAGAAAATATGTCAAGTTTGCATCGAGCAAAAGCCTTATCGATAAGGAGAGGAAGATGAATAAAGTGTGATTCCACTGGGAGTCACAAATAAGAAAGTTCGAAATCCAAAAGTAAGAAAAATCTTAAAGTAAGAAAAATCTCAAATGTTATAACTATGGCGAGAGAGGACATTTTAAAAGTGAATGATGATTTAGGAATGGTGGAGAGAACGTGTCAGAAGCATCAACTTCTCAGGTATGTGTTTCCTATGGAGAAATCTTACATAGTTAAGTAGTAACAATGTTCAAGGACATATTGGAGCTCACTAATGCTTGGATAATGGATTCAGGAGCAACATGACATATGACTCCTTGTAAAGATTGGTTTCACACTTATAAACCTATCTTTACAGGATCTATATACATAAGAAATGGTCATCCCTTAGAGATTGCTATGATTGACACCATCAAATTGAAGATGTGTGATGATATAGTTTGTATGATATATGTGACATATGACGGGCTTGAAGATCTATTATCTTTAGGGCAATTGGTTGAAATTGGTTGCAAGTCCTACATTCAAAATAGAGTTATGAAGGTGATCGAAGGAGCGCTTTTAGTAATTAAGGCAGAAATGATAGCTACAAACTTATACAAGCTTATAGGATAGGCGCATTTAGAAGCAAATGCATCAGTTTCATTGATTAGTTCTGTAAAAAGTGCAACTAACTTATGGCACCGTGTGTTTGGCAATATATTAGAACAAGGATTGAAGATTCTTACTAAGTAGAAACTACTCCTGGTCTCACGAAAATATCATCACCCTTCTGTAAGCACTATATTACAAGTAACAAAAATAATAACAATACCTAGTAGAAATACTGCTGAGGCGCGAGGTCGGGGGAGGCGTAGTAATACATAGACTTGCCCCTAACTAGTAGAGAGGTTATTTCCAAATGTCAACACTATGTTACAAGTAAGCAGCATAAATTGAAATTTAATGATCTAATTCTAGAAGTAAAAATATTATAGAATAAAAATATTCTAGAATTGATTCACTCTAACGTATTACAAGTAACGGTTATGTCTTTGGGTGGAACTAGGTACTTTGAGACTTTTATGACTACTCCATACATGTTGAGTGTATCCTACCAAGAGAAAGGCAAATTTATTCCAACCTTCACAACATTTAAAGCGTAGATTGAGGTAAAGACGGGAAAGAAAATCAAGTGCCTTAAGATTGATAATGGTGAAGCATATACTGGTGATGATTTCCTTGACTTCTATAATCAAAGAAGGCATCAAATGTCAATTCACAGTGCCTCACATTCCTCAACAAAATGGAATGGCAGAGCGAATGAACCTAACTATGTTTTAAAGAACTAGAGCCATATTGAGAACTGCAAGGACGACAAAGTCTTTTTAGGTAGACACCATGAAGACCACTGACTATATGATTAATCGATCACTAATAAGATCAATTGATCTAAGGACATCGATGGAGATGTGGACTGGGTAAACTAACAGACTATTCTTAGCTACTCACATTTGGAAGTCCCATGTTTGTGATGTATAATATTTAAGAGATCGTAAAACTGGATCCAAAATCCATAAAATGTAGATTTATGGGTATCGATTGTGGGATCTTACTGCCCATAAGCTCGTCATTAGCAAAGATGTCATATTTGCAGAAGATTATCTGCAAAAGAAAGATCAAAGTACCACATTTGAAGAAAATTCCTAGGTTGTAATAATTTAGGAAGAAAGGAAGATTGAACAAGAAGATTCTACTAAAGCTATATTAGATCATGAGGAGTAAGAACCTGTTAAATATAAAAATATATAAGTTCAATGGTCAACCTGTGAAAGGAAAACCTTAACCTGGTAGTCCGATTAAATTATGGAGGGTAATATTGCATATTGTCTCTTAATAGCAGATCCATCAACATTCTGAGAGGCAACAGATAGGTTAGATGCATTACTTTGGATGACAGTAATGCAGGAAGAAATAGAAGCCTTTCATAAGAACAAGACATGGAAGCTTATACCACTATCACAAGGGAGAAAGCTCAATGGCACTAAATGGGTGTACAAGATCAAACGTAATAGTGATGATTAGGTAGAGCAGTATCGAACAAGGTTGGTGGTAAAAAGATATGCTCAGAAAGAAGGTTTTGACTTTACTAAAAAAATTTCACTTGTAGTTCGTATTAATACAATTTGGATTGTCCTAGTTATATATGCTACATTTAATCTATATATAGAGCAGTTACATGTAAAAACTGTGTTTCTTCATGGAGATATTGAAGAAGAAATTTACATGCATCAACTAGAAGGTTTTGAAGAACTAGGGAAAAAGAACTTAGTTTGTAGGTTTAACAAATCTTTGTACGGTTTAACATAGGCTCCAAGATGTTGGTATAAAATATTTGTTTCATTCATAATGAGCCATAGATTCAATAGATTAAGTGCAGATTCTTATGCATATTTCAATAGGCTTGATAATAATGATTTCGTTTTATTATTATTGTATGCTGAAGATATGTTGGTTACAAGCCTTAACAAAGATCGTGTTCAACATTTGAAGGCTCAGTTAGCTGGAGAGTTTGAAATGAAGGATTTAAAACCAACAAACAAGATTCTAGGGATGTAAATTTACTGAGACAAAAATAATAGGAAGATTTGGCTTTCTCAGAAGAATTATTTGAAGAAAATCTTATGACATTTCAATTTGCAAGATTATAAGTCAATCTTTACCCATTTTCCTATTAATTTCAATTTATCCTCACATAAATCCCTAGCAGTGAAGTAGAGAGCACGAACATCTCCTGAGTATCGTATGCATCAACTATGGGAAATTTAATGCTCGGTATGATTTGCACAAGACTAGACATTGCACATGCAATGGCAATTGTTAGTTGTTACATGACGAATCCTAGTCGACAACACTAGTGGATTGTAAAGAGGATCCTAAGATATATTAAAGGAAGCTCATATACTGCTCTATGTTATGAAGGATCTAAATTTATTGTCAAATGATATGTTGATTCTGATTTTGCAAGAGATCTTAATAAAAAAAAATCCAATACAGGCGATGTGTTTACAATTACAGAAGGAGCTGTGAGCTGAGTGTCTAAACTATAGATAGTTGTAGCACTATCTACAACAAAAGCTGATTATATGGCAGGTACACAAGCTTGCAAGGAATCAATCTGAATAAATTTTTTTTTTGGATCTTAGGCACCGATATGAGAAAATTTGTTTGTGCTTTGTATATTACAAAGAATCCAACTTTTCATTCCAGAACTAAACACATAAGAGTTCAATATCATTTTGTTTGTGAAGTGATAGAAGGTGGAAGTGTGGATATATAGAAGATTCACACAGAAGAGAACTTAGCATATGCATTGATAAAGTCAATCAACACTGATAAATTCATATGACGTAGATCCTTGTATAGCTTGGAAAAGACGTAGACAACAAAGAAATGTCAAGATAGCACTATAGGCTATGTGTTTACAATCATAGAAGGAGCTGTGAGCTGAGTGTCTAAACTATAAATAATTGTAGCACTATCTACAACAGAAGTTGATTATATGGTAGGTACACAAGCTTGGAAGGAATCAATCTGGATAATTTTCTTCTTTAGGAGCTTGAGCACCGATAAGAGAAAATTTGTTTGTATTGTGATAGTCAGAGTGCTTTGCATATTACACAGTTCATTCCAGAAATAAACACATCGGAGTTCAATATCATTTTGTTCGTGAAGTGATGGAAGGTGGAGGTGTGGATATGCAGAACATTCACACAAAAGAGAACCTAGCATGTGCATTAATAAAGTCAATCAATACTGATAAATTCATATGGTGTAGATCCTTGTATAGCCTAGAAATGACGTAGACAACAGAGAAATGTCAAGATAGAAAAAACGGTGTGGAAATTGATTGGTTCACAATCAAATCTCTAAGTGGGAGATTGTTGACTTTTATTTGTCCCATATAGAAACTGAGTGGGAAGTGAAGCCATAATTAAGGCTATATGAGGAGACCTCCCACTGAGGTTCTCCTCACCCTAAAATTTCTTCCCCTCCTTCGGGAACTAATTCTTAGTGAGAGTTTGTGAGATCTTCCCTTATAGTCTTTGTTTTCTATAGTAGAACATTATTTTATTCTTGCCTTTTTACGTTAAATTTTATATCTCTTTTATATCTTAATTTTTTAATTAGTGTAATCCATCTTCTATTAGAAATAATCAAGATATTTATATATATGTTAATATCAAAATATAGAAGAAACATACATGGAAGCATAATTATTTTCTTGGTTATCTTAAAGTAGGCTTTTGAAGTAAGACACAATAACATAAAATGCAATTTACAATTAATGACTATGGACTTGCATTTTAATCAGCTTAAGTGTGTATAGTACTATGTTACATGGTTTATATTAAAAGAAATTATTATTCATAATCGAGTTCCACAACAGTTAGACAAGGAAAAGAAGCAAGATGAAAATAAAACTTTTCCATAAAAATAAAAGCATTACATTTCAGTATAATTGACATTTATGATTAGGAAATGTGGAATCACAGCTTCTCTGAGGTTGACACCAGACTACTTAACTGCCTCAAAAATTAAACCGATTCCAACTAAAAAGATTAGACTTAGAACATATAATTAAAGACCATTTTCAGTTTCCAGTGTGTCTCAATCAGTTCCCTTGTTTTACAAGTCAAAAAATGTATAAAATAATAAAAGCAGCAAGCAAATTTACTTGTGGAAAATAATTAAAAAATAACAATTTCACATTAATTCAGGGAATCGAAATTTGTGAAATCTTCCCCACTTCAAAAACCTTTGAAGCGAAATGCTGACAGGTGGCCAGCAATAAATGGGAATGCGGGTCTTGGGAGTTTGAGGACCTTAAGATCGCAATTCACAAACAACAATGTATGGGTTTACACTTTAGTTATTTATGTGGAAACGTGTGTGATGGTATACTAGTTAGATGTTGTAGATGATCCACCTAAAGTATGTCTGACCTCTGCAAGACCGCACTACTTGCTGGTTGATTTTGGGGTGAGCATTTTAGTGTCTTGTGCGTGAACATTCTTAATCCAGCTGAGCTTTGACCCCTCGTTTGCTCTTCAGTCAACCAATTTTAAAACTAATTAAAGAAGATTGATAGATATCCATATTTTTCTGGACTTAATGGTCGAAAATCCAAATACTTTTAAATGTTTTTTAACATATGAAAAATATAAGTAGCAACATTTTATATTTTCAAGTTATTATATAAATATTCATTGTTTTAAAAAAAGTAAGAAGAATTATCATTCTTTTTCATTTAATATTATATTTCTTTTCAAATATTTATTAAATTGATTGTTATAAGTCAAACATTAGAAAAAGCTCTGATGTTTAATTTTACAAGTCTATAAAGATGAAGCCCACAATCTAAGTTCATATCCATCTGCTATCGAATGTTTGAGCATGACCTAGAACCAACATCATATCATTTATAATGTCCATCTTAGAGTTATGATTGGTTGAACTTGAGAAGTTTACAACAGATAACCAAATACTCTCATTATTTTTTAGTGAAGTATAGAACCAACATCAATCTTCTGCTATCGAATGTTTGAGCATGACCTAGAACCAACATCGTATCATTTAATGTCCATCATAGAGTTATGATTGGTTGAACTTGAGAAGTTTACAGCAGATAACCAAATACTCTCATTATTTTTCAGTGAAGTATAGAACCAACATCAATCTTGGTTTTTAACTCACGCAACTTCCCTCAAACTTTATTATATGAACCTTCTGATCGTGCTTAAGAATATACAACAAAAACTACAAACTATAGATATAAATCTTTAAGTCCATACCTACACCAACAAAAACTCATGATACTAAGTCTAAACTACCTCAAAGCACAGTGGGATGGCATGTCCAAGCAGCCATATATTGTTATTCAAAGAAATCATTGATATGCACTGATTGACAACTATAGTTAAATTTCACGAGTTCTCTTCCGCTTTGATAGGCCTAGCCAATGATAACTATCAAACTTTCCTACAAGCTCAATAATGAGTTTTAGACAAATGAAGAACCATTTTGAGATATATTATATAAGAAACAAACATAGGCCACAGGATTTCATGACCTTATAATCAAAATTTAGTTTTGATATCATATAGTCTAGTCTTATCACATCTATACTAACCATTGCTTTTGAGAAGAGATTAAAGAGATATCTGCCTATAGAGATCCCTTTATATGGATAAAGCTCATACTTTTGAAAAGGTTTATTATAAGGATAGAAAATTATAATTTAAAGAAAACTAATTATCTCTAAAATGACTACTATAACATATATCTCTTTAGACTTGTAAAGCCTTACATGTTGTACAGACAAAAAGTTTAACGCAAGCGAAATAAAGGTCATCATCAGACTTGAAATAAATAAAATTAAGTGATTAGATAGGTCTATGGGCCTATGGACATAGAATGGTCAACATTTCAAGTTTTGCTTCTATCAAAATTTCTCTAAAAGATGGTGATTGTATTTTTATTAAAAATTATGAAATGAATCAACATATATTCCACATGATATCTTTCTTCCAAATTATAGATCAGGTCTATTGTTGACATCTTTAACATATCCTAAATGGAAGGATGGCTCACCAACTATCTAACTAAAAGAAATATATGAAAGTCTTAGGGAAAAGAAATAAAAGGTCCTAATCAGAAGGAAATATGAGGGCTAAATTATAGAATAAAGAAGGTGTTAAACATCCTATCATACTCATATAATCAGTTACCTAAACACATTAAATTTTTATTTTGGAAAAGATTAAAAAGATTAAGTGAGATATAAGTTAAAATTGGCAGGATGCAAGTGCCAAGCAATCTGGCTTAACTTTTAAATGAAAGGTAATAAGAGAATGCAGCTAAAAAATGATTTGTAGAGAAAGTTGTAAATGAATTATCAAGGAGATGAGTAAGAACATGATTTTTAATTTTATGAATTGAGAATATAGATTGAGAAAAGGAAGTGAAAAGCACAAGATCCTAAAATGGATTAAAAATAAATGAGAAAGGAATATACAGTGTTCAATAGATGATTTAAAAAGTTATATTTTAAGAAAAGCTTAATTAAAAGTAAATTTGAATGGGCTTAGACTTAGAGAATTTTAAGCTTTAGGTGAATTTGTTAACTGTGAAATGGATTTTCAAGCCTAGAAGAAAAATTCATAGATAAAGAAATAAAACATTAGGATGGAAATTTCCGAAATAGTTTTTTGAAATGGGCTTAAAAAACTAAGACAGGAAGACCATAAAACAAACAGGAAAAAACTAATAATTTTAAAAGTCCCAAACTAAAATTTTGATGAATAAAATAAAGAACTCATCTTATGGGCCTGCGGGCCTAAAATAACTTTCTAGACTTCAAGGTTTTATTTAAAAGAACTTGAGCTTTACAAATCATCAATTAATAGCATGTTAGGTCTAATTAATTTGATTTTTGTTTCTTTCTCTCTGTCCCCACACATCTCTTTATTAGGCCATACATTCATACAAGAAAAAAGGAATTCAAACACCAAGAATAAGAAAATGAAAAATCTTTTGGTTTACCTTTAGGTCTTGGGTCGTGTATTATACATATTCACCCTAAAGGTCCATACCCAATTTAATTTAAAGTCACTACTTGAAATTGAGCTGGTCAAAATTGAAGTCTAAGTGGTTTTTTTTTTAATTTTCAAAAAAATTCTAAGTGACTTTTCCTAAATCATGTATTTAAAAAATTGTGATTCATAACTAAACTCAATGAAATAATAACATAAAGGATGAATTACAAACACAAAACACTTAATACATGAATGTTTAGTCTTTGAGCTCGAGATTAGACCTTCTTTATTATGTTTGACTTGATTTTTAGAATGGGCTTAAACAAAAATAGGTCCAATTATTGAGCTATGGATGTACTATCGCTACTATTCCCTCTTAGGCCGACTTGTAATAAAGATTCCCAAGAAAAGCAATGGATTTTGAAGTAAGAAAGGAAAGTGTAAATAGAAATTTTAACGAACTAGTTTGCCATTTGCCTTTTTAGGTTATTTGATCCAAACTATATCTAATATATAGTTAGGCTCTAAAATATTGTCAAATCTATAAATTAATGTTTATAATAATTAGATTCTATGAAAATTAAAATATCTAACTAATGGACCAACTATAATCATTGATCCAACTTTAACATAAAAATTTCTAGAGGATGATTTGATCCCATAAATGTGAAGTAAGCACATAATTTGAACCTAAATGATTAACCAAAAAAATTTTATTGAGAATTAAATCCTAACTTAAAGAATATTTTAAAAAGGATAAGACTCCACACAAAATGAATTAGGAACATAATTTGAACTTAGGTAATCAACCTAAAAAATTTACTAAGAATTAAACCCTAACCTAAGTAACGTTTTAAAAAGCATGCGACTCTTTTATCATACATAAATATAGCTTCATTCTAAATATGCATGAATGCTAAAAATTATTCCCAAGGGATGAAGCAAATCATACATCCTCAATACGCAAACATGTATGGCAATTTATTCTGATTATACTAATTAAGCTCAAATAAAAAGTTTTTCTACATTCATCCAAATAAATCTTAACTGTTAAAAATTAAAATTGGACTGTTAAAAATTAAAATTGAAAAGGTATGAACATTAAACTATTTGTAGGCCTTTAATCAAAACGATAACTAAAAGAAAATGAAAAATTTTCCTGAAGTTCTCGTTGGTCATATTACCAAATGAACCTAGAAATTGATAATGTTTAGACTAACTTAAAACAAATCGAAAAGGTAATGGCAATACCCCAAACAAAGACACAACTAAAACGCTTATGGATGCATGCTCATATCCTCATGGAAATTAATATATTCCTAAGGTTAGGAGCAATAAATCAATAACATATATAATATATCAAGTTTAATGACCAATTTAATCATAAGTAAAAAAGTAATACTCCACAAAGATATACACAACTTTAACACAAAAAAAAAAAATCTATAGAAGAACACAATCATTGTAGAGAAAAAAATACAAACACATATGAAGTTAAGTGAATGTACCATAATATTTTAATGTTATTCTTCCTTATGAACCTTAGCTTGCGAATTTTCCCTTATAATATAAGAACAAAATACTTTGCATCTAAAGTGCACTTCCAACAAATAGATTAACAAATGAAAAAGGTGTTTTAGTATTTACTTGGGGTGATGGCTTGAAGGTGTTAAAAAAGGAAAATTAAAGCTTTATTCAATATATAATAAGAATTTGATACATTATGGAATAAATTGATTGTGAATTGAACATTGTTTTAAAAACAATCTCATTAGCACTATATATCAATTCACACTAACTCACATTCTCATTAGATAAATGATTGGGGAACTACCACAACTTATCATAATAAGGCTTTTTAACATCTTTGCAAACATACTAATAGGTTATTTTTCTAATAAAGATGGATGACCTTTTGTCACCTTTTCTTGCATCTTCAAGCGTGTTCCTTAACACTTTTAATAATCTTTTCATCTATCATATGAAGATATTCTATGTCAACACAATTTTCGAATTAAGCCTCTATTTATTAAAGAAAGCATTGGTTAGATTTCCTCAACTTCTCACAATTGACTAGTTCAAGTTTATAAACAAGCTAAAAGTGGGACTAATCATACTTTTTGAAAAGTATTATATTAGAAATTCATATTTTTTGATATACACATCCGTCTTATTAAAATAAATTCTAATATGGCCTGTACATTTGTGTTTTCTTTATACTTTCAAATTTAAGCATTTTAAACTTATGGGAGATATGGACACTAGGAACTAAACAATAGTCCTCATGAGCTTTTACTCCTAATGTCTAAGTATTCATCAGTTTGACCATTTGCTTTGTCCATGTTTGTAACTCCTTAAACTCATTTTAAGTTAACACTTCCTTTCTCTCCTTATACCTTGGGATTTGGATTATCAAATAGTCACAAATGAAGGTTTATGCAAAAAATTTAGCTTTGATGGATTTTACATTAAGAAATGTCTCTTATGTGTTAGAGGCCTACATGTAATTTTTAAAGCAAAATGTATCAAAAAAGTTATCCCCATTCTTGAAATAGACAACACTAGTGACAAATGAATCGTAGGCTCCAATGCTAGCAGACTTAATAAAGACATTCTCATTCTTCAAAGATATCCTCATGCATTTTTACATCTCTCCTAAAAGATTTATTTTGTTCTTCTTAAGGATAACTAATCATATAGTGCCCAAACTTTTAAGACTTTTTTCAATTTAATGTTGAAGCTTTTAAATTTTTTTAATTTAGTGATCAATTTTTTAAAATTTTAACAGTTCAGTTCTAAAGGTTAATTCTATTAGTAATTTGTTGATTTGGCTAACCGAATATTTATTGTTTGTGATATATAGGTATCCACCTAAAAAGTTTCTCTGTACTTTAGTCTAACCATGATCAATATTTTTATAAGTGAACACCTACATATCATAAACAATAAAGATTTTTTAGCCAAATCAGTACATTACTAACAAAACTAACATTTTAAACTAAATTGTTAAGATTTTGAAAGGTTGATCACTCAATTGAAAATTTTAAAAGTTTGTAGACTTAATTGAAAAAATTCCAAAAGGATGAGCACTTTAGGATTGATTAACCTTACTTCTTACTTTCAACTGTTGTACTTCGTTTTCATTTGTTTAGTTTCTTCTTTCCATCCTAATATTTCTTCTTTTAGCTTTTCCTTCTCATATTCATAATTTATGTTTCTTAAGTTATTCCTTAACAAATAGAAGATGGTTTTGTATAGTATTTCTAATATAAGTTTTGTGATCATTTTATAGACATATGGAAGCTAGAAAACCAAATTCTCTTTGACTACACCATATATAGGACGAGTACTTTGCACATTTATGGTCCTCCTATTGGAGATTGGTTCCACTCAATAAGTTTTATCCACCACCTTCTGATATTGCTAGAGTCATTCGCCTTACTGTTTATATACTAGGCTCCTTTTGTTTCTTTCTTCTTTGCCATTGGCATTGGCTTATGCACTAGATTTTATAACATTCCATGCAAATATCTGACCAGCTTATACGAAATTTTTTAAATAAAGATGTCAAAGGATAAGCTACCATCCTTGTTATTCTTGATAGGGGCGATTAGGTGACTCCTGATGCTTAGGTAACCACCCTGAATTTATCTATATATCTTCATGTTAGCTTAAAGTTAGATTCATATATGGCTTCATTTAATCCCTTGATCTTAAGACTTGTAAATTGCTATGAAGTACTAATGCAATTTGAAAAAGTATTAAAGATAAACGGACTATATGGCTTAGGATACATATGTACAATAAAGGAACATGACATTTGAATTTTCCATTTTTTCTCTTCATACAAAGGTCGACCTCTAAGTCTCAACTAAGATCTTTGAAATAAGGTTGATCATTACATATAATTTACACAAAAAATACTAACCACTCTATCAACAATAAAGTTTAAGAAATAAGGAATTAAAATTAAACCATAAATTTTCAAGGTTAATGCTTTCAAATGGAAGGTTTTATTTTTTTGTTTCGTTATTTTAATAGATAACATCTAATTGGATACAAAAACCACCCATGTACATCATTCTTTTCTTGAATCTTTTTCACTTGTTCCACATAATTCAAGGATTGTTCTAGTATAACTTTTTTAACTCGATAAGGTGCTTTATAAAAACACACTAGATTATTAATTGCTACGAGATTTATATAAGTTTTTGGTATTCTTCTATGAGAGGCATCGCATCATTTTGGCCAATAGTGAAGACTTTATATTTTGGTTTCAAAAACTCCACCAAAGTCTTGATCATAATCCATTACACTTTTAAAATTCAAAAGCTCATTGATTCTCTTAAATTCCTCTTTAAACATTTTTATCACTTCATTGATAGGGCATAGAGATAACTTTGAATCTCTTTAAGATTAGCGTGTTTATCTTTTTTCACTATTATGGGTAAACTAAGATCCGTTTGTTGAATCTGAGCTTCCTATATAGCCTTCAGACAGTACATTATATGTCAATCTCCATCTTTTCTTCAAAGACTAATCATCAGCGTGATCCTTGATAAACAATCACTTGATATGAGTTCTTTAATAAAGAACAATTTTCGTACAAAAGAGGTAACTACAGTATAATTAGATTGCTAAACAATGAAAAATAATATGGATAAACTACGTCCATCATGATGAAAAAGAGAACATTTATGTCTAAATATAAAAGTTGCTTTAACGTAAAGAAATGATAAATTAAAAGACAATGTTTTTTTAAAGACCTCTAAATAAAAGATAAAAGTATAGAATGATCCTAAAAGAAAAATATTTGAAAACATAAGATGTTAAAATTTTGTTAAATCTAAGGCAAACTATTGCACTTAGTGAGGGTTTAGTTTTGTTTCTAGGACATAAGAAACCTAGAGAAAATATGAGTGGAGATAACCAACCTTGATTGGAATAGTTCTCTTATTTTTTTGGAGTTTAACACCTAAAGGGAGAAAGAAATGATTGTTAATAAATGGATTGTGTCCATTTTAAATCATCTTAATCTCAAATCCTCTAAAGTGATCATGTGTGGGGTTGTAAAAAGGGTTTATAGCACCCTCAAACATTTATACATATTATAGAGTGTGCACAAGTGCCTTAATGAATGTACTTTCCCCAAATCTGACTCAATCTTATAACTACCTCACTTACTCTGCAAAATAGGAAGTAATAGTAAAAGGTAACAAAAGTGATAAATTAAAAAATAAATAGATAATTATGCAATTACGATTTTATACCCAATTTGTTATGCAATTGAGAAGTTTACATAATGAACACTCCAAAAAAATACAAAACAAACTCTAACTTAGCCTGACCCTTTAAGTCCCTAAGTAGATTCGACATAGTTATCGCTAATGTTTCTGGCATGGCTTAAATAGAAGAATGATTTTATGATAGAAATTTGGATAAATATGTTAAGTTGTCAATTATCTAATTAAAATAACTAAAAATTTCTAACCTAAGAGTGAAAGATATAAAAAATATTGCATATCCAATCTTACCCATCTCAATGGTTACTTAGGCCTTTGAAATTGGTATGATGTAAGTGTAAGCAATCTGGTTAAACTTTAATTTTGAATGAAACATGTGAATATGGAATAAAAGAAAAATATTAAAATATTTGAATAAATGTAATGAGAGTGTATGGTAAACAAATATTTTCATAGAAAGGTCCCAAGAAATTATATAAGAGATGAATTAAGAAAGTGCTTTTTGATTATATGAATTGGGAATATTGATCAAGAAAAGGAAGTGAAAAGTGCAAGGCCCTAAAATAAATTTAAAATGAATTAGAAAATAAATTAAAAGAAAATGAAGAAGTTTATAAGGTTTAATAGATGATTTAGTGGGTTTTATTTTTAGAAAATCATAACCAAAAGTGAGTTTAAGTGGGCTGAAATAATTTTAAAAATTGGGTGAATCTACTAAATGTAAGATAAGCTATTAAACCCAAAAGTAGATATTTCATGATAAAGAAATAAAGACATTAGGCTAAAGGTTTTTCTAAACAAATTTAGAAAGCTCTAATGGGCTTAAAAAATATAAGATTGGAATACTATAAGACAAAGAGAAAGAAAAAACTTAATAGGGTAAACAAAATTCTATTAACAAAAATAAGGAACTTATCCTATTAGGCCTACAAAACCAAACTAACTTTTAAGGTTATGAAAAATTCAAATATGACAATCATAAAACAATCACTGTAATAAATAAAAGAGCAAAAAAGGGAGATAAAATCGATTTATAGTGGTTCAATCACTTTCCATGCTCCACTTAAGAATTTACTGTGTTTTTCCTTTAATAGGCTTTAGAGAAGTCCTCCATACAATATGATTTTTATTATGAGTAAGAATAATCCCTTACAAATCTTGTTTAAGGTTCAGAGAAACTATCACAAAGTATACCACATGTAATTTCCTTAATTGCAATAATTATACAACTCAAAAACTTCTATACTTGCTTACATGAATTTTGAATAAGAGATTGTTTACTAAGTGTTGCTCTCATTTTGGAAGGCACTATATTCAATTTGGACCAATGCCCAAAAAAAGATTGTGAAAGGGAATAGATAGAAAACATTCCATATGCTTCTATAATCGGAAGCCTAATATATGTTCAGGTTTGTACAAAACCTCACACTGCATTTGTTGTTAGAATGTTTAGTAGATATTAGATATCAAGTTTGATTCAAAAACAAGGAATCAATTACACTGATAGATTAATTACATTGATAGATTATCTCCTGTGTCTAAAAATTATTCACTTCATATAATTTTGAAATTGGTTGCTCACTTTCACATGGAATTGCTTCAAAAGGATGTGAAAACAACTTTCTTACATGGTAACTTAAAGGAAGAGGTTTACATGGAAGAACCATAAGGATTCTTCTCTAATAATGGCGAGAATTTGGTTTACATCCTTAAAAAATCCATATATGGATTGAACAAGCATCCCGCTAGTTGTATTTGAAATTCCATGATGTTATCTCATCATTTGGTTTTGAAGAAAATATTATAGATCAATGTATATACTAGAAGGTTAGTGGGAGTAAACATCTTTTTCTTGAATCATATGTGGATGACATATTATCTGCAACCAATGATAGGGGTTTGTTATATCACTTGAAACAATTTATCTTTAAAAATTTTGAAATAAAAGATATGAGTAAGATGTCTTATGTCATTGGCATTAAGATCCACTAAGATATATTCCATGATATTTTGGGTTTGTCTCAAGAAACCTATATTAATAAAGTTTTAAAGAGACTTTGAGTAAGGGATTGTTCATTAAGTGTGGCTCCCATTGCAAAAGGCAATAGGCTCAATTTGGAACAATGCCTGAAAATGATTTTGAAAGGGAACTGATGAAAAATATTCCATATGCTTCTACAGTTAGAAGCCTAATATATGTTCAGGTATGTTCAAAACCTCACATTGCATTTGCTATTAGAATATTAGGCAGCTATCAGAGTGACCTAGAATTAGATCACTGAAGAGCTGTAAAGAACGTATTGAAGCACCTTCAAGGGACCAAAGATTACATACTTATGTCCAAATGAACACATAATCTGGAGGTAATAAGGTACTCAGATTTGGATTTTGTTGGGTGTGTTGATTTATAGAAATCAACATCATGTTATATCTTTATGTTTGCCTATAGAGCCATATCTTAGAAGAGAGTTAAGTAGTCTTTGGTTGCTACTTACACCATGGAGGTTAAGTGTATTTCTTGTTTTGAGGCTATAAGAGTTTCATATACAAACTTAAACTTGTGGGTTCCATTTCTAAGCCATTGAGAATGTATTGTGACAATTCAGCTATTATTTTT
The DNA here is from genome assembly GCA_027563595.1 of Erythroxylum suave. Classification (NCBI taxonomy): domain Eukaryota; kingdom Viridiplantae; phylum Streptophyta; class Magnoliopsida; order Malpighiales; family Erythroxylaceae; genus Erythroxylum; species Erythroxylum suave. The sequence continues at coordinate 7,600,531 of JAOSBN010000006.1, read as the reverse complement.
TTAACTAAAAACAACAAGAGTAGTAATCGAAGTAAAAACATCGACATTAAGTTTTTATCTATAGGAGAAAGTGTTAAGGAAAAAAAATGTGGTCTTAAACATGTTAACACTAAATTGAAGATAGTTGATCCTTTAACAAAGGCATGCCACCAATAAAGTTCAATGATCATGTTGTTATAATGAGATTGGTTTCCATTATATGGTTTCATTGTATAGTTAATGTTGTTTTATGAAACTCTTATAATATTTTCTTATATTATGATTAACATTATTAAATTTTGAGAAAATTGTTTATTTTGGATATGGAATAAACATAGGGTTTATTAATTAAGTAATGTTACCACATTCAAGTTGATACAAAATATAGTATATTGTAATACATGGAAGATAATATCAACTACTAGATGACCTATCGCTATGATTCATATACTATATTTGGATTAGATTAGAATTTGATATGAAGTTAAATGTATAGACTAAGTGGGAGAATGTGATAATTTTCCATATTCTGGTTAGTTTTAATACCTATAAATGGTCCAACATTATATAATTAATGGATATTAATAACCTATTTTTATGGTAACTGTTAATATGCTTGATGGAAGCACATTGATATTTATTTTCTAGCAGATTTTTGAGGTCCTTAAGCTCTTTTTTTTTTTCCGTTTGAAAGTATACATTATCAATTTTGGAACTAAGAGCTTAGAAGAATTTAAAAAACGTAGAATTTCCAAACAAAAACATCAATGACAAGAGGTGCATTGATTTCTTCGGCATCCAATTTATTAGTTATTATAACATATATTGTTGTTGATTATACGTTGAAATGGGTTATATTCACTAATTATGAAGTTTCAATCAATGGATGATGGTGTAGATATAAAATCATGAAACTTATAAATTGTGGCTTGCAATAGGGCTGAAGTTTGTAACTCCAAATTTCTGGTCCTCTCGACATGCTGTAAAGTGATTATAATAATATTATTCCACAACTGATAGAAATATGTTGTAATTTTATGGAATCATTTTATAAATAATATCACATGAATTTATTGGTAGTAGAAAAAGGTATAATTATGAGATCCCTTATAGAACGTATAATGGATTAATAATTGCATTGAATCTATAAGATTGATTTTTTTCAAAAGGCATGAAAGAAAGACATTTAATTAACTAGAGATTGTGTGATCTTGTTCCTTATGTGACTAAGGGAACACCAAAAGGTTTGCAATAAAAGAAAGTTAGTACTCACTTGTTAACTTAAGGGGTCGTTTGGTCTTATTTCTGTTTTTTTGTTGTAGTTTTCAGTTTTTTGTTTCTATTTTTCTTTCAAATAAAAACAAAAATATGTTTGGTTGTTAATATTAATATAGTTATATTTTTATCTCTAATAATAACTACATATTAGATAAAACTTAAAGATATATTATTTTTAATTAAATAAATTTATTTAATCTCTAATATAGTATTTATTAGCAAATTATTAATAAAATTGTGTTATTTTAATTAAATAAATAATTTAAAATTAAAATTTTATTTATAAATTAATATTTATTTGAAATATCATTTAATTATTAAATCAAAATTTACTTGAATATTTATATATTTTAAATTTAATTATATATATTAATAATAATTAAAGTTTAATTACATATAATTTAATTATAAAATTAAATTAAATAAAATTATTCATAATTTTTATTGATAACTAAATTAATTTATTAAATGTATAATCTTGAATTAAATTATTCATAATTTTTATTAATAGTTGAATAATTAAATAATATATATTTAAATGATAATAAATCAGATTATGAAAAAAACAGAAGCAGGAAACCAAAACCCGTTTTTGTGGTTTTTATAATTTTTGAAAATTGGAAGAAACCAAAATCAAGAACAGAAACTAAAAACTCAAACAAACAGATTTTTTACTGAAATTAAAATTAAAAACAAAAAATGGAAACAAACACCCCCAAAAAAATATTGACGAAAATATAATAAATACGCTAAAACTGTTTAATTCACCAATCTACAATTACTCTTTATACAATCTACAATTACTCTTTATATTTCATGAATAACATATGATTTTCATAAACCAAAGTTCTTCCCTACTTAAAAACTGTTAAAATGTAATGCTGGGTTTATAAATTAGAAGATACACCCTAATGAGTTTCCTATAATCCTATTGTCCTCCATATATAGTAGCAATATGTAAGCATCTTGTAAAAGTAAATAGAGAAAAGAAATATCAAAATAAATCATTAGAGATTTTGTGGTACCCTATATATATATATATGTATGCATACATCACACACTAACTTATGAAGGTTTGATAGAGTTTAATAGTGCCATAAACCACCCTTAGCCAATAAAAGGAACTTTATGTTGCGCAAATTACAGACTAGGTTTAATGTAGTGGATGGGACCATGGTACTGCTAAGGTTTTAATTATGTGTAATGTGTTGAAGGCAGGAGTAGGGCCTCTCACTGTTTCTCAAGAGTGTTTATGTTTCTTTAGATTGATGCACCGCATGTGTAACTCTAAAGTACATAAAGGGCAATTATAAATGGTCTAAATGAAAAGGAATTTTGAATGACTTATAATAATGTTTAAAAGGGTCATTAAAAGTGGAAATTATCTTAATATTATCAATTTATTAGTAAGAGTTTTTCTTTTGGTCTCAACTATTTTCTTTCTTATATGCACATCATTTTTATCATTGTAACATTTTTCTTTTTAATTTTCTCTTTTTAAATTTTAAAAAATATTTTTGGTCGCTCTCTCTTATTCTCTCTTTTTTTACTAATGTTTTCGTTTTTATTTTCTCTCATTTTTCTCTTTTTCTCTTTTGATATCTCTCTCTTCTTCTTTTTGTCTCTCTTTATCATTCCTCTCTCTCTCCCTCTTCATATTCATATATCTCATCTGCATGCTATTATATGTTTAAAAGTAATATAGTTGTTATAGTTAAGTGAAACAATTGCTCAACAATTACCTAAATAGAGTGAGGTAACTAGGTCAATAAAGTGAGACAACTTACCTGACATAAAAGTGATAAAAATGTTATAATTAAGTTGGAAATTGTACTTTCAATATGAAATAATTATCCTAATAGAATGTGACAACTCACTTTGATTGCACATGCACAAAAACGTTATAACTAATCTAATGAAATAGCACGACTATGCCTTCAAGATGAGGTAATTGCCCTTGTGAATTGAGCGAATTAGTATAAGAACATAAAATAAATATGCCTTCCAAAATAAGGCAACTACACTAGTAAGATGAGATAACTAATCTAAAATGCTTATTCCTAAAAGTGATGCAACTCATCTAGTTAGGTGAGACAATTATTTTAGTAAAGTGAGTTAACTATTTTATTGGAGTAAGGATAGGCCAGAAAAAATGTCAGTGCATAGTCAAACTTAAATCTAATAGAAAAAAGCTTGATTTAACTAAGTCAAGCTAGATTCAGGTTTAGTAAAAATTAGACAAATTACAAAAAAAATCCTAAACTTATTTCAATTGAAAATATTAGACCGAATTTTAAAAGTGATATTAACATGCTCAAACTTTCAATTTTTGCCAAAAAATAGTTTGATATTAAGTTTCTTGTTAACATCACCAATGTGACTTGTCATGTCATATTTTTATACTTACCATGTGGTTGCCACATGTCCACTATTTTTCAAGTAATTATTAATTTTAAAATGTTAAACCTAATTTAGTTTCTTCCTTGTAACTCATTTTCTTCTATTTTTGATTGTCTTTAGTATTTTGGGTACATTTTTTGCTTCCTTCCTCATCGATTGCGGAAGCCTTTGAGAAGAAAGTTACATTCATGTGGTCAACCCAAGGATGACACTTGGTCTACTGCTACATAGTCACTAATGGCAGTGATTAATTCAACCTCACCACTTGTGTCGCTAAACCATTTAATTGACTTCACATCACTGATGTTAGCCTTGGTGTTAATAGGTTCTAGGTCAATTGGAGTTCTCAAATGTGGAAAGCAACTTGGAGAACTTACATCCTTAAGACATCAAAGTCTAAGAAAATGAAGTTCTTATTGCTAATAACATCTTTTAGCTTCATTGAGTAACGATGGAAAGAAGAGGAGCTTTGAACTCTACTCTACAAATCATTGACAAGTTCTCACCTAAAGTTCTTTTGCTCATTAAATAAGATTCCAATCACAATAGACCTTTCTTTCTTGGGAGATTCATGCAAACTCTACAGTACTATTTAACAAATTTTGATTCTCTAGATACTATGTTGCTTAAGTATGGGACACTCGATACAAAATGAAGAATAAAATGTACTAGAGAAAATCAATCACAACTAGAGTTAAAAGCAAATAGGTGACAAGTATGGTTTGTACTATATTTTCCTAGGTGTTTTAGTGTGTTTTAAGTGTTTATTAGATGATTATAGTATGTATAGGCTTAGAATTGTGTTATTATGAGTGTTTGTTTATATTTTAAGTGTTTGCTTGGTTTAAGCATGATTTCAATCTTAATTTTATGTTTAATGAGGTCTGTTTGTAAGCATTGGAAATAAGATAATTGAAGAACAATGAAGATGGAAGCTACATGAAGAGCATCACAATTGTGATAGGTATGTATAGGGCTACATGGCATCTATTATGATCGTGCCTTATAAAGCACAATGGTAACAGAGAGGAAATTCCTAGGAGCATGATTGTGTCTCCTTTGTCACGATCATGACAAAGATTTCCTAGGTGCGAGTTTTTTCATCTATTTTATGGTTTGAGGGCATTTTTGGAATTGATCAAACTAGAAAAACCTTAATTACACTCCCAAGACCCTAATACACTATTTAAGAATGTGAAACTCACCAAAAAATATGGCAGTCAACATTAAAGAGTGGATCAAACATAGGAGATCGAGAAGAACATTTAGGAATTCCGACTTTCTAAATTAAGTCCTCAATAAAGTTTTTCTTCTTTCCTTTTAGTTCTTTCATTGTTCTTGATGTATAATTTGAATTCTAAGATGTTAACCATGTTCAAAAAGTTCTAAATTTCATATTACGATTTGTTCTAGATTTATATTGTGACTTTGATTATTGTTGATTTCAATACATATTCAAATGTTTGTGATAATTATGTACGCATATACTTGACATCAAATCGACAGAGTGAGTCAAACGTAATCAGAATTAGATTGTAGAATAAGATTTGGTAGTTTAATATACTCATAATTATCAAATTAACATTCATTCAAAGAGAAATCTTGTTTGAGAAATTAGTTATCCAATAGATAACTTCTTATCTAATTGAAAATGTTAGGGATAGATATATGAATTGAGAGATTGCAGATCTGGAAACTTCAAATTCAATTAAGGTTAATTAATTAGATCTTGAGAGAAAGTAATAAAGATATTAAGAAATCTAAACATATAATTGAATTAACATTAATTAAGGAAACAAAATAAGGAAAGAATAAGTCCTAAGTATTCATTCTTGATCAAAACTTTAAATTAATTGGCAGCTCACTGTTTCACTTATTATTTAATTTATTTTCTTTGTTTTATTATTTATTTCAATTTCAGTTATTTATCTTTATTCACATTGCATTTTGAATACCTTAGATAAAGTTAGGTTTAAATTGTTAACCTTGCATAATCCTCATGGGAATGGTAACTTTATATACTATAGAATACGATTTGTATACTTGCAATGTATTGAGGGTTTTATTAGATATAAAACCTGATCAACAAGTTTTTGGCACTATTACTGGGTATTTAGCTTTAGGACTATTTGAATTCCTTTGATCTAAGGAAAATTTCACCACTCTTGTTTCCTTGCAACTATATGAACACAAGAATTATTCAGTGTTCAAATAAGATCGAATACACTCCAACTCTTGACATCACGGGACAAGAAAGAGAAATCTGAAGAGTAGATGATAAGAAGAGATTGAAATAACAATCATGGAGACTAATAAAGAACCTTTATGGATTTCATGAGGCCACGGTTCAACACTGCATAACAAAGCATCACTCAACCAATGGTGTAAATTTCATTTGGGATCAAACCACATTACTAAAAATGTTCCAGAATAACTTTCAGTTCTACAGGTTGACTAACGAGAATCCTAATGCTTATTTAGTAAACTTTTTAGAAATATATGATACCTTTCTATATAATAATATGTTAGAAGATACTTTTAGGATGAGACTCTTTCCTTTTATACTAAAAGATAGAACCTATACATGATATCATTCCTTAAACCCAACCAACATCATGACATAAGAGCAGCTGGTGCATGCATTTCTAGACAAGTACTTCCTTCTGACAAAGATGACAAGGTTGATAAAGGAGATAACTAATTTCCAAAAAAATGAAGAGGAGTCACTATATGAAGAGTGGGAGCGTTACAAGGATTTCTAAAGGAGATTTCCTCATCAAAATTTACCAAAGGAGTTCCTATTGTAAATGTTTTACAATAAAGTTAATCCACCTATGAGGGACGCTATAGACGTAGCTTCTGAAGGATCTCTGATTGGGAAGACAGTTAAGGAAGCAGAGGGTCTACTAGAGCAGATGACAAATAACAACTGTCTTTAAATGACAAATAAAAGAAGAAAGTAGTTGACCTTCCAATATCAAAAATTGTTATCGAATCAATATAGCACTATAGGCTGAAATGGTTTATTTAACAAAATAACTTAACAACCTGAAAGCCTCCTCATTAGCTCCAATTAACGTAATTTAATATGGATGCGAATTATGTGGACAAGATAATCATGTTCCTGCTGATTGCTTATTGATGCAAAATAACCATATAAAGCAACTCAACTAAATGGGCACATAATTTGGTTGAGAAGGAGGGAATGACCCCTACTATAACACATACAATCCTAGGTAGAGGAACCACCTGAAGTTTTCTTGGTCTCATAATGTGGCAAATCAATTTACAAATCAAGGTCCACTTAGAACTCAAGAAGATAAATCCAATGCCACTGATTTATAATTAGACAAAATTATTAATAAGATTATAAGCATAGACAAGGTTCAAAAGAGGTTGGAGGTAAGTTTAAGAAATTAGTTGAAAATCAATCCTTTTATATTCATAATTTGAAGGTTCAAGTGAGCCAACTAGCAAACACGTTTTCTACAAAGAGAGTGGGGAGTCTCTCGAGTAATGCTGAAGTAAATCTAAAGGAGCAACTCAAGGAAATAACAGTTAGAAATGGGAGAGAGCTCGAGCAACTAATAAAGAAACATATTGAATCCCACCTAGTAGAGAATTAAGAAAAAAGAAAAAGAAAAAGGATGAAGAAAAGAGTAAGGATCCTCCTTACATTACCCCTCCACCATACCCACTAAAGATTCCATTCTCCTAAAAATTACAGAAGAACAAACTGGATGCACAATTTGTAGAGTTTGTGGAGAAGCTGAAGCTGACACTTTGCAAATTAGCTTATCTTTTGTCAAGGTATTAGAACATCTGCCCAAGTATGCTAAGTTCTAAACAGATATATTATCAAACAAGCAAACTTAGGAAGATAACCGAATGGTATTGACTGAGTGATGTAGCTCCATTATCGCTAATCACATGCCCTCTAAGGTGAAAGATCCAAGGAGCTTTACAATATCCTGTGTGGTTAGTGAATTTGAGTTCATAAAGTGTTTATGTGACTCAAGTGCAAATAATCTTATGCCTTTGTCGATCTTTAGATAATTAGGGCTAGGCGAGGCAAAGCCAACTTTGATGCTTATTTATTTAAGGGAGCAATCTATTAAGAGATTGTTTGGCATGATGGAAGGTGTGATAGTGAAGGTGGACAAGTTCATTATCCTTATGGACTTTGTAGTGCTAGATTTTGAAGAGGATAATAACTGTCCACTAATTCTTGGATGATCATTCATGAATATTAGGAAAGCATTGATAGACATTCATGAAGGCAAACTAATAATTTGGATTGGTAAGGATCAAGTGGAGCTTAACATGAACAAGGCTTTAAATAATTTGAAAGAAAGCACTTCTTGCATGAAGATCGATGTTATGGACAAATTTATCAAAGAGCAAGAGGCAAGTTGCTTTAAAGAAGTTCAATTTGAGGAAGTCAAAACGAACGATGAAGTTGAGAGGGCAAACAAAGCTGAGTTTGAGGAAGAAGCTAAGATGGACGAGTCAGATGTTCAAGCGCATAAAGACATATTAGTAAGAACCAGAGCACCCATACGGCCCTCCATTGAAAAGCCACCAACTATAGAGTTAAAGCCTTTACCCACACAACTTAGATATATCTTTCTAGATAAGGGCTAAACTCTACCCATCATTATTTCCAATCAGCTGGATGGGAAACAAGAGAGTTAGGTGGTAAAGATTATAAGAGAGTAGATGAAGGCCATAGGATGGCAGTTACCCAACTTATGAGGTATAAGCCCGAATGTAGTTGTGTACAGGATAAACCTCAAAGATCAAATCTTTTCTATCTTTGAATTGATATTTTGATCACCCTTGTTATACTTACTCTTTCTCAGTACAGTAGTGAGAGAACGTCAATGAAGGTTGAAAACTCATATGAATGGAAGTGGTCAAAAAGGAAGTAGTAAAGTTCTTAGAAACTGGTATCATATACGCGATATCAAATAGTGAATAGGTCAGTCTGGTATAATGCATACTGAGAAAGGTGAAATAACTATAATAGAGAGTGAAAGTAGAGATCCATCAAAATAGTCACAGGATGGAGAGTCTCCATTACCATCGTAAACTTAACAAACTGATTAAAAAGGATCACTTTCCTCTTCCATTTGTAGATCAATTGATAGAAAGGGTAGATGGCCATTCATTTTACTGATATTCAAGCTACAATTAAATTTTTATCTAATCCGAAGGACCAAAAAAACACCACGTTTTCTTGTCCTTATGAAACATTTGTATATAGATGGATGCCTTTCAGGTTATGCAATGTTGTAGCTACATTTCAAGGATGCATGATGTCTATCTTTGCAAATATGATATAGGACATTATAGAAGTTTCACTGATTGCAAAACCTTTGATAAACCTATTAGTAAAAGACATGCCTTATAATTTTGAAACAATTTCTTATTTGCATTTAATCAACTGAAGGAAGCACTAATATCAACACCAATCTTAACGTCACCAAATTGGTCATTACCATTCAAATTCATATGCGACACTAGCGACCAAATTGTGGGTTACGTGTTGGGTTAACAGAAGGATAAAGAGCTACATATGGTTTATTATGCAAGAAAAACATTAACTGGGCCCCATCTAAATTATAACACCATTGAGAAGGAGTTACTAGCAGTAGTATTTGCATGTGACAAGTTTTGATCGTATATATTAGGCTCTAAGATGGTCATTTTTATAGATTATATTATGCTTAAGTATCTTTTTGCTAAGAAAGACATAAAATTGAAGCTTATTCAATGGGAGCTTTTACTACAAGAATTTAATATTAATATCAAAGCTAAGAAGGGAGCAGAGAATGTGGTAGCCAACAACTTATCAAGTCTAGAAAGAGGCGAGTTAGAGCAAAGTGATGATATTAATGATTGATTCCCTAATGAAACCTTAATGATGCTCGACTGCCATGTGGCATCATGGTATGCAGATATAGAAAATTTTGTTGAAAGTGGTATGCTTCGTTTAGATTTATCATATCAGTGAGAAAATGATTCTTGTATGAGTGTCATTACCTATGGGATGACTTAATCTTTTATTGAACATATGCTGATGGTTAATAAGGAAATGTGTTCCAGAGGAGGAGATGTTAGATATATTGATGCAGTGTCACAAAGCTATATATGGTGGCAATTACAAACCAAACAAGATGGTGCTGCGAGTATTAGAATGTCAATTTTATTGGTCAAATTTGTTTATGGATGCTTGGGAGTTCGTGACACAGTGGGATAGATGTCAAAGAATGAAGAACATCACAAAAATAGATGAGATGCCCTTATTTAACATCTTAGAAGTTGAAGTGTTCAACGTATGAGGACTAGACTTCATGTGACCATTTCCACCCTCTATAAAGAACAAGTATATTTTAGTCAGAGTGGACTGTGTGTTACGATTGGATGAAGCCATGGTAACTCCAACAAACAATGGAAAAGTTATGAAAAATTTTATTAAAAGACTATTCAATTGATTTGGGGTGCCACGAGCAATAATAAGTGATGGAGAACACATTTATGTAGTAAATCTTTCGGTGCTTTTCTAAAAAGATAAGGTGTTCACCATCGTGTAGCCACTCCTTACCACCTATAAACAAGTGGATAAGTGGAAGTCGTGAATTGTGACCTAAAATGAATATTGGAGAAGATGGTAAATAGTTCAAAAAAAGATTGGGCATTGAAGCTGGATGATGTCTTATGAACTTGTCAAACTACAAACTCCAATCAGGATAACTTCATTTAGACTTGTGCATGGCAAGCTTGTCACTTGCCCTTGGAACTAGAGCATAAAGCATACTGGGTGACAAAAGCCTTAAATTTCGATTGGAACCAAACAAGATAGTGAAGACTTTTATAACTAAATGAACATGACTAACTTCGCTCAAATGCATATGAGAATGCCAAGTTATTCAAGGAAAAAGTGAAGAAGTGGTTTGATTCTCATATTAAGAAGAAAGATTTTAAAGTGGGAGATGCGATATTATTATCTAATTCAAGATTGAAGTTGTTTCTTGTAATGCTCAAATCAAAATAGAGTGGGCAATTCAAAGTGACCATGTATTTGCACACTGAACTTTAGAATTAGAAAATCAAAACAAGGAAACCTTGAAAGTGAACAAACAAAGATGCAAATCGTATCTCAAAGTAATATTTTTGCAAGAAAGGCAAGTGATTTCTTTACTTTCAAATCATTAAAAAAGTTTTGGAGGATGAATCGTCAAGCTAAAGAACAAAACTTAGCACATTTTGGTAATTAGGTTTGTTTTGAATTCTAGTATCTAGGGTTTTGAATTATCATGTTTTGGAGTGGTTTAGATTATTTTTTTCTTTTGAAGTTATTGCATGTTAGGGAACAAGTTCTATGGGGGGTACATGAGGAAAAAACAAAGAAACAGGAAAAGATGTGTGAATTTTGATCTATCACAAACGTGCCTCATGAAGCACGATCTTGCATAGCTAAAATAACCTCTGCCGTGATTGCGCTTCTAGGGGCATGACCGTGACCTTATGGCAGACCAAGCCCTCACATGAAAAACTCACTTCTTACCCCATTTTCCCCTCCCTTCTTTAACCTGAACCCTTTATATTTATCATTCCTCTTATTTCTAAAACCTGGCACCCTCTCTTAAACTCTCTCACTTCTTTCTTCATCTCACTTAGGGTTTTCACTTATTCTTGCATCTTTCTACTAGATAATCATTCCTCACATCAGTCAACTAGATAATCATTCCTCCCACACATATCTAGTAATTTCTACATAAATATCACATCTTTAGAGTGGTTTTTATAAGATTTCATGGAACTTTTCTCACTTCACATTTTTTGGGTGTTTTTGGTGTGTTTTTATATGTTCTTGATTTATTTTGTAGGTATACACTTATTCATGGCGCCAGGAATCAAACAAAGTGCTAAACACTCATAACCGAAGGGAAAAATACAAGTGTTAGAGAGAGGTGGACGTGATAGGCCTGCAGATTTTGGAGCTCCTTTTTCGATTTATTCAAAAGATGAAAGTATCTAATTCCAAAATCTTCGCTCTAGGATTTTTAATGCACGTCGATACTTTGATTTTGACATTTTAGAAAATCTATGGTTTAAGGATAAGGGATGAGACTTTAAGTAATAAAATTCGATGTGATAAATTTATTAATTTTGTCTATATTGTGTATAAGGAATTAATTCTCGAATTTTATAATACTCTACAATTTAAGCCACGAGATTTGACTGAGTTTTGGTTTTGATTAAGGGGTCAACCATGTAATTTGAATTATGACATAATGGAAGACAATGGTGGATTTCCCAAGTCGTACATAATTGGAAAATAAGACTATTTTCGTGCTAAGAGATATTGGAAACAATTGAAGGGGTTGGATAACTTTGATGTTAGAAATGCCCATAACAATGTCATTCTTAGTCCTGAGCATCTATTACATCATAAGTTTATGTGTCATATTATGTTTGGTAAATCGAAAAGTAACAGATGTTTTGTTAAATAATTATTCATTTTGTGGTGTATGGACAATAATGTCAAAGTTTGTACATCAACTCATATTTTTAATACATGGCTACTTTTCTTAAAAAGAAAATTAGTCACCTTGGCATGGGATATCTTATTATTGCGCTTGCTATTTATTATGGTGTCGATGTTGAGGGACTAACTATTTTTTTGCCTAAGTTTCTTAATCACACTCACTTAAGGTGAGCTGAGATCTTGGAGGTTCATCACATGGAACTTCAAGATATCAATTCCAAAATTCATATGAAATATAGGATAGGACAAGCTAGCTTAAGCTCTGCACAAGTACAGCAACAAATAGAGGTCTCAACTAGTGAAGACACAGAAGATGATGAAGAGGAAGGCTAAGAGAAAGTCTTCAATTTGGTCTCCAAGAATAACAAACTTATGGTGGAGAATAACAAGCTTATGGTAGAGTGGATGAACACTATAGAGGGGCATATGAAGGAGATGGTGTGAGAACAACAAAGACATTGACACTAGAACAAGAAGATTTTTAAGTACTTCGCTGCTCAAGATTTTCAAATTCCTTCACCCACCTATTATTGGCTCAAACTCCATAAGTGGTTTTGTGCTCTAAACTTTTATTTTGTTTTTTCTTTTTCTTTTTTATTTTTTTGTTGTTTATTTTCTCACATTGCAGACAATGTGTTGTCTAGATTGGGAGGTTTATGCACTAGCATGTCATATGTGTTTGAATTTTGCATCTCATATTGTGTTAATTTTGAACTAGGATTGACATTATGGGAACATTTTGTTACATATGTGTGAATTGTGTGAATGAGTCAATGGCAAGAATTTGATATAATTACTTTAGCTTTGAATATGGTTATTTAATTTGTAAAGGCATATTGACTTGTGAATTTTTATGTTTTAAGTATTTTTTAGAAGAATATGTATGTTAATTAGGATATGGACCCTATTTTGTCACTTTTGGAAACTTGTTGTATACATTTATAATTATAAGTCAATTGAATTGGTTAGCATCATTAGTAAGCTTTCATGAGGAGGATTGACCAAAAAGAAATGAGGTAGGTTGATAAAAAAATATGTATGTGTTAAATTAATTCCTATTCCACTCGCCTATTTAAAACAAATATTGGGTTAAGAATAGAGCTAATAGCTAGCTGAGAATGTGATACAACTGAGTAACTGGGGGCATTCAGCAAAAATATTTTTCTTCACGTCAAAAGACTAAAATGACATTCCCACCAATCTAAATAATTAAAAAACATGGCCTAGTTGAGAAACCGAGGGATATTTATAAAAAAATGTTTGCATTTGAGTCAATAGACTAGATTGATTTTAAAGAAAGAAAAAATTTTGATTCAATAAATCAAACCTATTGGTCTTTGAAAATAGCAAGAATTTTCATGAAATGATACTTAGTGATAGTTTACCTTTTTGATTAAGCACTAATTATAGATGCATGCATATAAGTGCCATAGGTGTATAAATAAGGTGTTGATGTTTTGATTGATATTTATATTCAATTCAAAGTACATGAAAGGCATAGGTTAATATGTTGGCACATTTTGAATGATTGATGTTTGTAGTTAAATTGATTCCATAAGATTCAATGCCATTGTACCATTATTGCATGTTGCATGAAAGTGTGCTTATGTGTTTTGTGTTTTGTGTTTTGATGAGTGTTTGTGTTTTTTTTTCTTTACTTGAGGACAAAAAAAATTTTAAGTGTGGAGTTATTGATAGGTATAGTTCATACCATGTTCTCCTAGGTGTTTTAGTTTGTTTTCAAGAGTTTATTAGATGATTGTCATATGTATATGCATAGAATTATGTTATTGTGAGTGTTTGTTTATATTCTAAGTGTTTGTATGGTTTAAAGCATTATTTCAACCTTAATTTTATATTTCATGAGGTGTTTGATCTATTTGTAAGTGTAGGAAATCAGATAATTGAAGAATAAGGAAGACGGAAACTATGTGAAGGGAGTCACGATCGTGCATGAGTAGTGTGACTCCTATGTCATGATCTTGATAGAGACTTCCCAAGCGCGAGTTTTTTCATCTATTTTAAGGTTTGGGGGCAGTTTTGGTACTAATCAAAGTAGGAAAACCCTAGATACACCCCCAAGACCCTAATAAACTAGTTAAGAATGTGAACTCACAAAAAAAACACAGCAGCCAACGTCAAAGAGTGGATCAAACGTGGGAGATCAAAAAGAACATCTGGGAATTCCATCTTTCCAAATCAAGTCCTCAATAGTGTTTTTCTTCTTTCCTTTTAGTTATTTCATTGTTCTTGATGTGTAATATGAATTCTAAGATGTTAAAAATGTTTATGAAGTTCTAAAATTTTAATTAAGATTTATTCTAGATCTACTTTGTGACTTTGATTATTATTGATTTCAATATATATTCAGATGTTTGTGATAATTATGCATGCACATACTTGACAATAATTTGAGAGAGTAAGTCAAAGTAATTAGAGTTAGATTTTATAATGAGATTTGCCAGTTTAATAGACCCACAATTATCAAATTAACAATCATTTGAGGAGAGATCTTGTTTAAGAGATTAATTGTCCAGTAGATATCTTCAAATCTAATTGAAAATGTTAGGGATAGATTTTTAAATTGAGAGATTGTAAATCTGAAAAGTTTGAATTCAATTAGTGTTAACTGATTAGATCTTGAGAGCGACTAATCAATCCTTTAGGAAATTTGGGATCAACTCCTAATTGAATCAACAATAATTAAGGAAACAAAATAAGGGAAGAATAAGTCCTAAGTATTCATTCTTGATCAAAACCTTAAATTAATTGGTATAGCTCATTGTTTTACTTATTATTTGATTTGTTTTATTATTTATTTCAATTTATGTTATTTACTTTATTCAAATAACATTCTGAATACCTTATACAAAGTTAGGTTCAAATTGTTAACCTTGTATAATCCTCATTGGAACGATAATGTTATATACTACCAGATACGATCTGTATACTTGAAGTGTATTGAGAGTTTTGTTAGTTATAGAACTTGCTAAAATAGGTGTTATGAGAAAGAGAATAAATTAGATTTAATGTTCTAAAATATAATAGAATAAGTAATAACTAGGTGAAAAATAATGTACACGTGGTAGTCACATGATAAGTACAAAAATTTGACATAATGACTCATACCAGTGACATTAATGGGGAAACTTGACGTCAGACTATTTTCATAACAAATTGAAAGTTCAAGTATTTTACCACCACTTTTTAAAGTTTGTGTTAGTATTTCAAAATTGAGATAAGTTTGAGATTTTTGTTTTATAATTTACAGGAAAGATTTTATGTTCAAACCTAGCTTCAAGTTCAAGAATATCTAACCTAAATTGTCTCTAACTTGGTCTAAACTCAGTATGAACCCAACCCAAACTCAAACCAACTTATTTTTATCACAAGATAAGGTAATTCATCTAAATATCCAAGAGCCTTACAACTTGTCTAGTTACATACAACAACTAGATATTCAATTTGAAACAACTATTTTAGTGGATTAAGCCAAATTATATAGAACACAAATTCATAAATTGATACTTATAATCTAACAAAGTGAGCTAGTTATACCTTTAAGATGAGCAAATGTCCTAATAAAGTTAAGAAACTAACTTGGAATAAAGATGTCAAAGAGTGATACACATGATCTAAATATATGAGACAATCATACCATTGTATTGAGGAAATTGCTTTAGTGGAGATACCCAAAGTGACGTAAGTGGATCCACTTAGATGTAAGGAAAATACCCTTGTTAGAATGAGGTAGTACACTTAGAGGTGATCAGATCCTCTGTTCCGGTTAATTAGTTCCTACCATGTCCCATTAAATCTTAATCACATATTTATATAGGGTCCACACAAATGTATGGACAAGATTAAGTGGCACAGGATTGGAACACCCTAATGGGAACAAGGCGCTCCAACCACACTTGGAGCACATAAACATATAAATGAGAGAAAGAGAGAGAGAGAGAGAGAGAGAGAGAGAGAGTGCGGGAGAAAGAAACAATGGAAAAGAGAGAAAAAAAGGGAAGAGAAAGAAAGATAAATAAAGGGTGGGAGAATCAAAGAGAATTAGAAAGCCAAAAAGAATAAAAGATAGAAATTAAAGATAAGAGGTGTTATTGATTTTTAATATAATAAATTATGTTAAAAATAGAAATTTCTCTTTATATGTAATTGGCTTGAAGATTCCTTTTAATCAATAAGTAGGGATTAAAGAATTTTAATTGTAAGTGTTATACATCGTATTCCAAATTTAGTCTCATATTCCACTATCTATGTAGCGCCCTAATACCCCCTGGGAGGATATTATGAGTGCCACACATACATAACACACTGAAGACGAAACATTTTGAAACATATAAAAGACTTGTACATACATACATTCAATCATTTCCAGAAGTCTTAACAACATGCATCGCATATCAAAATTTCCAAAGGTAGCCTGAATTAAGGTTATTACAAACCTTCAATTAAATCCAAAGTCATATACATTAAAAACAAGTCCAAAAACAATATCAAAATACATATGAACAAAACAAAAATCAGACTCCTTTGGCCATTGCGGTTATCTTGTCCCAGTTCCTACGTCCCTCTTTCAGAACCTACACGGGGTAAATCCACCGAGCTAAGCATATAGCTTAGTGAGTAATAACTAATCTATGGATAACTGACAACTTATCATATTGAATCATGTAATAGCATATACATGCATTAAACAATAAATTAGACATAATGTAATTAAGAACAAATTTTTATTTTTAATAGAACTGAACATCACAAGAGGTTATAAACCCTTCAAAATCAGAACCATAATGCTTATGTCATAATCAAACACGTATATCAGAATTACAAAACCGGATAACTGCTAATCCATCAACAGAAGTGGGTAACAGGACTTATACAGAAGAGACCGAAGTCTCGACACCTAAGTGTCAATATCAGAAGACATCGGAGTGTCAATAACAGAAGACACCGAAGTGTCAATAATAGAAGACACCAAAGTGTCAATAACAGAAGACACCGAAGTGTCACAGAAGCAGCTACAAACCCTTCTAGGCATGCCTATTTACCCACGACTAGGACTTGACAGTTTTAAAACCAAACAAACTCATGTCATGTTCAACATAATTAGGCAGTCATTGCTTTCATGCCAAAATTCAAACATATCAATATGACAACTTGCAAATCATTCAATGGACCAAAAGCAGTAGCAAACAAAATAATCAAAACAAAACTATCAAATTCGACCATCTAGATTACTTACAAAAATATCGTCTAAAATTACTTACAAAATTTACCCTCTAATATTACTTACAAAAATACCATCTAAAATTACTTACAAAAACTCCCTTATCGCTTATTGCCTCGATGCCCCGGCAATATCTGGAATCGGTCGCTCGATGGGTTCCTCTAAAACATTTAATACAAACACATATCATTATTGTGCACGTTCTTGTATACTGAATATGTGTGATGCATGTTTATGACAAATTATGGGTTTCTTATCCTTAATCTTGTCACATTCTCAATCATGTGAAACCAAACTCAATTCCTCAATCCAGATTTATTTT
>JAOSBN010000006.1:7555078-7565475 GCA_027563595.1 Erythroxylum suave | reverse complement strand
TTATTATTATTATTATTATTATTATTATTATTATTATTATTATTATTATTATTATTATTATTATTATTATTATTGTCGTTGTTATTATTTATTCTTCTTCTTCTTCTTATTATTATTATTATTATTATTATTAGTATTATTATCATTGTTGTTGTTGTTGTTGTTGTTGTTAACCAATTCCATGGCTATATTATTTTGCAGATTCGGTCTTCCTCTGTTTGCGTGGAGTCAAAAATCACATACAACTATACATCGATCTTCAGGTATGCAAATTCATTTTAACCTTCATTGTTTTATATATTGGTTGTCGTTTCATTTTGTTTTATATTGTTTACTTAATTGATACGTATGAACTGGAACAATGTTGTTTGCTACATGTAATATTAAACATAAGTTCTTTAAACCTAACATAAAATGAAAAATGCATGTTATAAATCTGTTATGTTCTTGTATTGTCTAACTAAATGGATAAGAGTTGGATGTCTTGTCGAAAATGGTCAACTGTATACATAGAAGGAGTTAAGAGTTTCATGCAATTTGTAAAGGATCAAATAGGTGAAGATTTTAGTGTTCGTTGTCCATGCATTGATTGCTTAAATGTGGAGTCTCAAAGTCAAGATGTGGTATATAATCACTTGCTTATTCGAGACATAGACAAATTCTATAGTCCATGGCTTTATCATGGTGAACGTAAGGAATCAACTTGTAGTAGAGGTGCTAGTACATCTTATGATGGGAGTTACAATAATGATGTTGATGATTGTGATGTCAATGATGAGGGTGATGATGAGATGTTAAACGATTGTCAGAATTATATGGAGACTATGAATGAAATAGGAATGCCTAACATAATTGGTAGTATGACCGAAGATAATTTTAGGAAGTTATTAAAAGTTGCTCAAGAACAATTATATCTGGGGTGCGATAATTTTTCTCAACTCTCGTATGTTGTAAAGTTATTGTATTTGAAGGTTTATAATAAATAGAGTAACAAGTTGTTTGACATATTAATTGACTTACTAAATGATGCATTACCTAGGGGACATAACTTACCAAAATCTAACTATGATGCGAAGAAACTGTTAAGGGACCTTGGATTGGGATATATTTCAATTCATGCTTGTAAATATGATTGTGTTCTTTATTAAAAGGAAAATAAGGAACTTCAGGAGTCTCCTATTTGTAGTACATCAAGGTGGCAGGTGGATGATGGGAGAGGGAAAAAGATATCGATGAAAGTCGTTCGATACTTTCCTATTAAGCCACGATTACAAAGGTTGTTTATGTTGAGATGGCATAAAGAGAAATGCATTGATGATAACATTATGCAGCATCTAGCTGACTTAATCGCACAGAAAGAGCTTGATAGAAAGTTCCTATGGTTTGGACAAGATTGTCATAATGTTCAACTTGGATTGGCTTCAGATGGATTTAATCCTTTCAGTAATATGAGTAATTCATATAGCATGTGGTCGGTGATTCTAATTCTATATAATTTACCTCTGTAGAAGTGTATGAAGGAGCCTTTTATGTTGTTGTCTTTGTTTATTCCAGGACCTACTACTCCTGGTAAGGATATCGATGTTTACTTGCAGCCATTAATTGATGACTTAAACAATCTATAGGAATATGGAATAGAAAATTTTGTTGTTGTTGAAGGTAACACATTTACAATGCATGCTGTTATTTTATGGACTATAAATGATTGGGGAACAGAAAGTGATTCTGACTTCAAAGGATATCACAATGGAAATTCAAAACCACATGGCTTTGGGCATATTGGAATAACAGTGGATGACATATACAAGGCCTGTGAAAGATTTGAACATCTTGTTGTGGAGTTTGTCAAAAAGCCTGATGATCGTAAGAATTAACATGTTGAAAGCTAGATTGAGTTTGAGTTGTTTATTGTTTCTATTTGGTTGGATTTATGGTCTATAATTGCTTGTTCAAAGTTCCTTCATGTTGTGGCATTTTATATTGATAAACTTTCATAAGTTAGAGATTTTTAAACTTAGCTGGGCAGTGTCCTGGTGAGACTCCAGTGACAGTTGAATTAATAAACATGAATCTGTGTCCGAAAGTCAGTATCAACTTTTCCAACTTTTATGGCTCAAATTTATAATGCCTAAACTGATTTTAATGTTGCCATTGTTGGTTGAGCTTAGGCATATGTGTCTGTTTTCTTCAAGACATGCTATTTGGTTTTTAGCTTAAAGTAGCAAACTAGCCTTTAGTTATTAGGATACAACAACTACTGGTTGTCCCTTTAGGGGACACACAATAAAATTGGAATGCTACAGAGCAGATTAGTAAGGCCCCTGCTCAAGGATGACACGCATATCTCAAGAAGTGGTGAAAAGAGCTTTGCAACATATCAATTATAAGTAAAATTTACAGCATATCAGGTATATCTATCCTACTATTTTCTTACTAATTTTATCTTTTAAACTTGCATCTCCTAAATAAAGTTTGGCAGCTTTTCTGTAAGTGATATTATTCTATTTTACTTATTTATTACTACTTTATTCTAATTATTTATTTATTTATTATGTATTTAGTTATTTTATCACATTTTTATTTATTTATTTATTTATTAAAATCTTCTTGTCACATTTGTATAGCTTTCTTACGTTTTTTATCTTTTAACGTACATCATTTATTCATTGTCACATTTCCATATGGGTCTACCGAAAATAACCTCTATTATGTAGAGATAAGGCTGCATACTATTAGACCTCCCCCAGACTCTGCTTTGTTACGGGATTTCAAACTGGGTGATGATGATGATGATGAAATGATTTTCCAGCTTATCGGAATTTGTCGAGTGGAGCATTAAAGGGTATATGGCTTGTCCTATCTGTATCATCAATCATATTCAACAAGGATACGAAGTAAAATATGTTATACGGGTCATCATCGTTATTTAGAACATAGGCATAGATGGCGAAGAAGTAAACAGTTTAATGGCATAGTTGAGTTGGGTGAAGCTCTGATGCAATTGTCGGGTGATGACATTGTTTACCAGCTATCATATTTGGTCGACATTACACCTGGCAAACACCAAGTAATAAAAAGCGTAAGAGAAATGATATAGAACTAAATTGGACTAAAAAAAGCATTTTTTTTCAGCTTACCATATTGGAAGGAATTACTATTGAGGCACAATCTTGATGTCATGCATATTAAGAAAAATGTTTATGAGACCATTTTAGGGACTATTATGGGAATTGATGAGAAATCCAAAGACACTATTAAGGCAAGACTAGACTTGGAAGACATGAATATTAGAAAAGATTTGCATTTGAGAAGAAGAGATGATGGACCATACTTTATTCCCCCTATTTGTTACAACATGTCCAAAAGTGAGAAACAAGCATTCTGTCAATTCCTCCAATCAGTCAAATTTCCTGATATGTTGTGCGAATGTTAAAGAGGGAAAAGTCTCAAGGTTGAAAAGTCATGATTGTCATATACTTTTACAACGGCTACTTCCTATTGGAATTCGTGGGTGTTTACCGAAGGATGTGTCCTTACTTTGGGTCAAGTGGAAGAGTTTTTTAAGCAATTGTGTTGCAAGACATTTAAAATTGAAGAGCTTGATAAATTGGAGAAAGAGATAGCATTGATTCTTTGTAAGCTTGAACTATTATTCCCCCCATCGTTTTTCGATGTTATGGTTCATTTGGCAATTCACTTACCATATGAAGTAAAACTTGGTGAATCGGTTCAATTTTGATGGATGTTTCTGATTGAAAGATAATTTATATTAAATTCAACAAGTTATTATTATATTAACTGTTAGTAACAATTCCTAAGTTTTGAACTATTTATGTTTAGATTTTTATGCTCTCTTAAGCGTTATGTACGTAATAGAGCTCGACCAGAGGAGTCTATTACAGAGGCTTATATAGCAAATGAATACTTAACTTTTTGCTCAATGTACTTAATCGATGTGGAGACGAGATTTAATAGACCTGAACATAACTTTGATTTCAACGATGATGTTGGTTTGTCTATTTTCTCCCAAAAAGTGAGGCCACTTGGTGTGGGTAAATATGTCGAGTTAAGTAACGAAGAATTCGAAATTGCCCATTGGTATATTTTGAACAATTGAGAGAATGTTGATACATACATAGAGTACGTATATTCCTTTTCATTCAAGCAATAATATCACAATTTCCTTCATCAACTCATCGATGTTACTGTGATTTTTTTTTCAACAGAGAGCACAAGGACACAATTCAAAGCAAAGGGATGTTAAAGAAAGACTTAAGTAGAAGTTTATATCATAGTTTAGAAATCGAGTAAGTTTCATATTAATTACATAATATGAAAATATTAGCGTATGTCTCTTTATCATTTTTATTTTCATGTTATTGTACAGATGATACGGTTATATAACCGTAACGTGCCAAAAGCAACAACAACATTATATAGTTTGGCATGTGGGCCTCATATTTGTGAAAAAATGCACATGTTGCCTTGTTAATGGGATACGATATCACATACAAGATCGAGATAATCTAGTTAGAAGTCAAAATAGTGAGGTTGTCATTGATGGATGCCATGACGACGAAATAATTAACTTCTACGATGTCATATCTGAAATTATAGAGTTGCACTACATCAAGTAAAAAAAGGGTTGTTCCACTTAAATGCAAATAGTTTGATCTAACTGACATGAGAGTGAGCGGGCATATTACTAGCATAAATATTAGTAAGACATGGTATGATAATGATCCTTTTGTCCTTGCAACTCAAGTGAAACAAGTTTTCTACTTGAATGATACTGTGTTGGGTAGCAATTAGAAGGTTATTCAAAAGTTTCAACAAAGGAATGTCTTTAATGTTTGTGAAAGAGATATTGGTGAATTGGAAGAAGATGTAGATGAAGTCTATCAAGATATTAGATTGAAGATCAATAACGAAGGCATTACAGTAGAAGATGCAAATATATCATCATTTCATAGGAGAGATGTCGAGCCCAACATAGTTAAACTGGATGAAGTCCAACCCCATCTTATCTTACAATCGAATGAAGACTATACTCAGGATGACTTCAAAAACAATGACGATACTTTGCTAGAATATATTAGTGATGAAGAATCAAACGATAATGTACTTAATGATGATGATTTTCTTCATCTTGATGATGATGACTAAATGTAAGTTTCATTGTTTGTATTGTTTCAAATGTTAATAACTTAATTATAGGTCTTATGTTATCGATGTTGTAGTTATGTTATTTTACAATGACTATAAGCATATTTTAAATGTTTCAGTTATATTTTTATGGTAGTTGATGATTTTCAAAATCTCGATCATAACGATTTCTGTAAATAAATTGTTTTTGTTGTTTGAATGTTAAGAAGATAATTGTCTGATGTTATTGATGTTTTACACAGGTTGATTATAATGGCACCTAGTTGTAACAAAGGAAAGAGGGTGGTAAAGAGCGATGAAATTTCTCCAACAAAACAACCAACAATTGCATCATCGCATAAGGAAAGTCAGCAACAACAACTTTACCAACATCGTCGAATAGTTATGAGGGATCTTCAGGTTTGTTATTGATAACCAAGAATATTACATTTATGCTCTCATTACATGTTTATTGTGTTTCAATCATTATGTTGTTTTTTCAGGTTCCAACACTGGCCTCAGAAAACGAGGTAGAGGTAAGATAAAAGGAGTAGAGTTGTAACGGATGAATGTTGCAATGAATACGAAAATGCGAGTCACAATTGAACCCCAGCAACGGCACCCAGTTGACAAGGTCCAAGCTGCAAAACTAGCCAGTGAGTTGGGCGTCGTAGTAAGGAATGAGTTGCTTTGCCTTCAGCATGTTAGGCAATTGAAGGAAGAAAACTTGATGCGACATGCTTTGGATAAAGTTTTGATAATATTTCAATTCATTTCATTATAAGTATTACAATTTTACTTAACTAAATTAATAACTGATCTAATACGAGTTTTCATAGATGAAGCTCAATATCATTGATATTGAGCAGCTTGAGGTTTCAAGCAGTGTTAGTTCATTGTTGAAAAAAAAGGTGAAGGACCACCGCTATCAACTTCATAAATATTATCATTCTTTCCCTTCTGATGAAGAGGCCAGGAGACATGTGCCGACTGAAGAAAATTGAAATAAAATGTGTGATTATTGGGCTTCAACGAAGTTTTAGGTTTATTTTTTCTCTTCATATTTTCCTTCCATTAATTTTATTTATACATTTCATGACTAATTCTCTTAATTTAGAAAAAGTGTCAGAAAGTCAAGGCCAACAGAGAAGATGACGACTCCGCATAACACTAGCTCTAGATCATTTGTCGTTATCCGATAAGAAATAGTAAGTGTATCATGTTCAATTTATTATTCTATTTTTAATACAATAAATTCTAATTGGTTAAATTTTATTAAATTCATATTGTAGAGTCAAACACAACTAGAAGGGCAATAGTGTGATAGGATCACATTGTATAAGCACACAAACTACAAGGAAGGTCAAGGCTGGACATTTGAAGAGGCATAATGTAATTATGTAAGTACAAATAAATTAATATTACAATTTATTTTTCTACATAATATTAACTAATAATTTTTAAGTTAATTCAATTTTGTACTTTACATTGTAGGACAACATGCAGGAGTTGTTGCAGACGCCATTGGTTGAGGGAAATCAGCCCAATGTAGATGACATTTGTAACAATGTCCTTGGACATGATCGCGCTATATCAAAGGCCTTGGATATGGCCCTAAGCCTATCGGAGCCTCTTCGTCACGACCAGCATTGTTGACGACACTTCAAAAGGAGAACCAGACACTAAAGACAAAATTACAATGTACATAAGACAAGTTAAATCGTGGACTAAAAAAAAATAACAACCTTAAAAAATTGGTTAAACAAATGTTAGGTTCTGCATATGTTAGTGCTAGTGACTTAGATTCAGACTCTTAGTTCGTAAATGATGTGCAAATATTGTTTTATATACAATGCATTCCATTTTATATGTTTATTAAATTTCAATTTATTATTAATTACAAAATATTAATTAATTTAAAATTTTCAAAATATCTTAATATTTGTATTAAATTCGTTTTTCACAATTATAATAAATATTAATTTCAAAATTAAAATTTATTACTAAATAATTTCAGCTAACCAAAAAATTAGTCATAAAAAGTATTTAAAATTGTAATAAATTAAAATAAATTAGTTTTTAACAATTATAATAATTATTAAATTAAAAGTTACATTTCGTCACTAAACACTATTAACTACCAAATATCATTCGTCACAAAAACTAATTCACTACACTTAAAACACGTTAGGAATAAGATTTCGCTGCTAAAACTATTTCGTAGCTAAAACGTCTTTGCTACCAAACCAAAGTCGTCACATTCACAAAATGTTTTTACCTACGTTTAACAAAACGTTTCCAAAAACATTTTCCTACAAAAAAAAAAAGTAGCTAAAACGTTTCTATTACGAAAATAAATTCGTCACTAAACATACAAGCCAAGGAATGACTTTTCGTGGGAGATGACGTTTATCTACGAAAATAAAACGTCGTAAACAACAATGTACGACGTTACTCCTTATCATCGGAAATACTTTTTACCGACTAATTACTTTTGTCACAAACATTTCTTCGCCACGATTCTTGTAGAACGTCGTCGATGTCTTTTTTGCTTTGGGGCTTCAATGGCGATTTGTGCGACGATATGAAATCGTTGCAAATATTAATTTGCGACGATTTCTATATTTTTTGTGACGTTTATTTTCATCGCCAAAAAAACTGTTTGTTGCAGTGTGTATCATGAGTTTCTAGTCTATATAAAATGGATTTTTATAAGATATCATATATAAACAAAGTTTGATTGTAGATTAGATATGTAAGTAAATCCACCAAAAGATAATTGACGTTGAAGAAATTTTGTAATAAATTTAAAACTACTTTCAAATGAAAAAATAATCTTCAAAAACTCTAAATCAATTTTCTTAATTTTTTTGATGAGCTTGGTTGCCTAATATTCATAAATAAAAATTTAAGCAACTTTCAGTAATTAAGGGATTAACACAACTAAATTTCAGAAGGGTCAGTGCATATTATCGTGAAAGGACGACGTTAATTATTTCCAAATATTGTTTTATTGTCGGGTCCTTGCTACCTCCATCAAATCTTCTGTTCCATTAAATCTCACTCATATATTTATGTGAGGTTTACGTAAATATATGGATGAGATTTAATGGAACATGATAGGAACACCATAATCGGAACAAGAGATCTATTCTCCTTGCTACCGAAAGCAACAGACAAAACGTAGGTATGATAGTTAAATGATATTATAAGAAGATAAATGATAAATTTTAAAAATATCAAATTACAGAAAATCACAAGAAATTAGATTTTTATGTTAGAGCAAAATTTTTAATTGTTGATGAAATTTTGTTACCACTTAAATTTTGATGTCCATATTACTAAAACTAATTAATTTTTAACTAATTTCACATATTTGATATACAAATCAATTAAAATTTTAATTTATGACTTGTTTAATTAATTATCCAAAAAGAAAATAATCATCTCGTCGTTTTTTATACATTTGACATTATATAAGCGGCTATTAACTTTTGAAACTTTCATATTTGTACCGTGGGTTAAAATTAAAGCAGACAAACACATTAGAATTAGTAAATTGTCTTTTAATCTCTTCAACAAAGAATTAAAAAAAAGAATTGGGAAATTACGAAAATCATCATTTTAGCTTAAATAAACGATGGACACATCAAGAATAAAAAAAATAGGGTACTCAATTCTTAGCTTAAGGTAAGATTCGGTAATTATCAATGTTTTATAAATCAAATCGGAAATTAATTTAGTAAAATAAAATGTTTAAGACTTAAAAGGTTCATCAGTATAAGACCGTCATAAAATCGATTAAAAATTGAATAAAATTAAAGAGTTTGAAAATGATTAAAGAAAACTATCCTTTCATATCGAAAAATTAAAGTTTAACTAAAAAAGACACTATTAAATAAAAATTAAATAGTTTATTTTAATTTATAAAAACTAATTAGTTTAAAAAAATTGGTCGATTAATTAATAAACCGATTAGTTTTTAATAACAAAAACTAAACTAGAACATTAAAATTCGAACTGAAAAATTAGACGGTTCAAAATTTTGCTATTAAACTAGTAGAACAGTTTAGTGTTTAAAAAATTGGCAATTAGTAATGTTATCTTGTGGTAGGTTCATGTAAGTTGACTTTAAAAACTCAATTTTAATCAAACAATAAATTGAGTTGTAATATCTATGTAACTCACATAATTTATGCATTTATATCGTTTCTTAACAAAAATTGTTTAGTAATGATAATATATGGAAAATTTACTTTAGTAATGGCCACATGAGTCATCCTTTCTATTTAATTTCTACTTCTTTTAATTTAAATATAATTAGGTATAATATTTTTAAAATGAAATAATGAAAAAAATTCAGAAGTGTTCAACTTTTAGAAGAAACTTAACTCAACTCAGAATTGTCAATCAACCACCAAAGTGGACTAGTTGAAACATGCCTAATTTTATTTGGACTTGCTAAGAAGAAAGTCATCCATCTACTATGATTCGATGAAAGAATTAAAAAAAGATAAAGACATGAAGAACTAGCTCATCTCTTCTTTTCAATTACGATTTCCATTAAATTTTGCCTTTCTTCTTCATATTTTCTTAAACTTAATTGCTTATTTTTCACTCAACTTATAATTCTAACCAATGTTTTAAAAATTAAATAGGTCGTTAATTTTTTTTAAGAACAGAGGAACTTACGATCGCTATCATTTAAATGCACACTAGGTAAATCTCGAGATTAACGCAAAAGCCTGCAAATTACATCAACCGAGTACTTTGTACTACGTAAATCCTGTACGACAGCCTTGACCGAAAGAGTGTAAGTAGGGGGATTTGAATACAGGACCTTTTAGCTCATGCCCCTTTACTCCACCAACTCGACCACCTCTAAGTGGTAGGATGTTAAATCAGTAAAACAAGATGTTTAAATTTTAAAAGGTTCAACTAGTATTACCCATTATAAAATCAACCAAAAATTGAATAAAATTAAAGAATTTGAAATGTGATTAAAAAATTATTCTTATCTATTAAAAAATTGATATTTAATTAAAAATATTATTAAATGAAAATTAATTGGTTTACTTTACTGTTAAACCGGTCAAGTTTTTTAACCATGGATTCTAATGCAATAAGCTTTAAATTTCTCTAATATCCTTTATATTTTATTTGAAAATTAATTGATTTACTTTACTGTTAAACCGGTCAAGTTTTTTAACCATGGATTCTAATGCAATAAGCTTTAAATTTCTCTAATATCC
>JAOSBN010000006.1:7538008-7552660 GCA_027563595.1 Erythroxylum suave | reverse complement strand
TTCCTAACCAATTTAGTTGCATTTCATGACATTTAGGCTAGATTAGACCCATTGCATTAGGTTCCAATTAAGTGAGATGACCCAAGGTTGCATCCTATATTGCAATCCTTGGAATTAAATTTTTGATTCGACCTCCAAGGTAAAAAACCAAAAGACAAAGATACGGATCACTAATCTAACAAAGTGAGCTAGTTATACCTTTAAGATGAGCAAATGCCCTAATAAAGTTAAGCTACTCACTTGGAATAAAGATGTCAAAAGTGATGCAAATGATCTAAATACGTGAGACAACCGTACCTTTGAAGTGAGAAACTACTTTAGTGGAGATATTCAAAGTGACAGAAGTGGATCTACTTAAAACTCTCTTGATGTAAGGAAACTACCCCTGTCAGAATGAGGTAGCACACTTGGAGGGGATCAGATCCTTTGTTCCAGTTAACCAGTTCCTATCATATTCCATTAAATCTCATTCACACATTTATGTAGGGTATACATAAATGAATGGACAAGATTATATGGCACAGTATTGGAACACCCTAACAGGAACATGGTGCTCGAACCACACTTGGAGCACATAAACAAATAAATGAGAGAAAGAGAGAGAGAAAGAGAGGGAGATAGAAACAATAAAAAGGAGAGAGAAAAAAAGGAAGAGAAAGAAAGATAAATAAAGGGTGGGAGAGACAAAGAGAATTGGAAAGACAAAAAAAAATAAAAGATAGAAATTGAAGATGAGAGGTGTTATTGATTTTTAATATGATAAGTTACATTAAAAAATACAATGTTCTCTTTATATGTAATTTAAGCAAGTGGCTCAAAGATTCCTTTTAATCAATAAGTAGGGATCAAAGAATTTTAATTGTAAGTGTTGTACATCGCATTCCAAATTCAGTTTCATATTCCACTATCTAAACCAAAATCTTTCTTCTACTAAACTAGATTTCATATGTAATAGTCTCAACTTGGTATAATAATGAGTTAAAATGCCTTAGGACTCTATATATAAAAATGAGGAAACAAAATAAAACATCATATTGAAAAAATGTGATTGAAAGCAAACGATCCCTTAAAAGTTTACTGATAAGAGATTTAAAACAGAAAATAACGTTAGGTTGAAAGATTGAAAATATAGTTGTTTCAATTATGTAAAAATATTTATTTAAAAGTATTTTATCATTTTTGTAAGAATTCAAAAACTAATTAAGATAAACTATATGTTATGAATATTAACCGTATGATTAAGAAATATAATTTTAAGTGTTATAACTAAAAAAAATTACTAAGAATGTTGTTTCTTTTTCCTACTTTGAGCATGTTGATACAACGTAGGACTGTAGCTACTTAATTAGCTAGAAGTCAATGTCTGCAACTGCAGTGAGTGAAGTTGCCTTATGAAACTGGCATGTCCAATTTAAAAGGTTTGGGGATAGAAACTAAAATAACAACAATGATCCTTAACAACACACAATAATGAAAGATATATTATTTTGAGACATCTTGTCACAATCAGAGATAACATCCTAACTTACTCTTCTAATGGTTTCAGGGAGGATGGAACTTACACAAGTCGGAACTATTCACCAATAGATCTTGTCTTCAGTTGATCAGAGGTTCCACTCCTTCGATAACTCTTATGGTTCTTCCAAAAATTTTTAAAAGCCAGCTTCATTCTTCGACCAGTTACAAAGTAAAAAATTAGGACCAGAGATCAAATTCCTTTCTTATATATGACTGATAGAGGCTGCTCCCTTTGCACTTGGCCCTTCAAAAATCATAACCAGCTCTTCTTTGTTTGTCCCTTCTCTACTATTATTTCGATCAAATACATATACAGATTTAAGGTAAGCAACAATTATATGAGTCGACATTCTAACATTCTATTAATATTGACAGCCTTCTCCAATCTAAATGTTATATATGCTAGTGTCCTTGAACGTTCATTAAGTTATTGTATTTTGAGAAAGACAAATCCAAAACTTCAAGTAGAATTCTAAGATTCAAGTCACCAACTAACTAATTTCATGGATTAGAGAGGTTGTGTTTATTAAAGGAGTAGCAGAGAGTATGAATTCTCATTTAAGAGTGAATTGGAATGTATAGGTTAAACTATTCTCTTTTCCCTCCTTTTTAGCTGAATTTAGCTTTAATCTCCCAGTCGCTTTTTAATAAATTATTTAAATTTTGTCACTTAACTCCACTTAGATGTGAAAATGTAAAGGTTATTTCACATCTTCTTCAAATGCTTCCATTGCAAGTTATTTGTGTTAGCAACACCATATTATATTTTGAATATATACATAAAATAAACATATTAACCTACCATAATCTATGATTAAAGTCCCTAATCTATATGCCAAAATTTTCTCATAATTTAACCTTTTCTCATTTCAGTTATTATTTACTCTTTTTTGTGAGATTGTTTAAATAAAAGCAATTTCTATATCATATTTCCTTCATTTTACAATTTAAAGTTCTAAATACAATATAAAAGAAAATGCTTGTTCTAAGAGACATTTCATCAAACGACTCATAGGCAACCCAAATTATCTCTAACTAGTAACAAAATAACTGCATTTTTTCATCATTTACCAAAAACAACACATTTAAACAACAAATATACCAACAATTCAACTAAAAAATGCACAAACCAACAATTATAGCAAGACCCATCCATCACCGACGGTATACATATAATCATCTAAGCCCTTCATTTTTTGGACACAAAATAAACTCAATAGACACATTACCTAAAAATGATGCACAATGGACCAAAAATAAAGTAAAACTTGCAAGTGGAAGCACAAAAATCAAAGAACTGATGATGTAAGGTGGGAAGAGAGAAAATACGCAAAGGAGAGGGAGAAGGGTTATGAATGCTGATAATGAAATGACATCGTTTGGATTAAAATGATGTCATTTCATTATCAACATTTATAACCCTTCTACGTCATTTTATTTTATGAGCATTTCGACAGTTACTGACATAACTTCATTTCTATTGGTAATATACTGATTGAATTACTAACGGAAATGTGATATCGTTGGTATTCAAGTTGCAAATTTCCCGCGCCAGTTATTACTGCGTAATTTTTGCGACTGAAATTCGCATTCCATTGCTATTATACGTCGGAAAACTTGCGAGTATATTTTCCCTCTATATTTACCGATGGAAAGTCAATTTATGCCGCTAATTTACGACAAAATTTGTTTTTGGTAATTTCCGTTGGTAATGTGTTATTTTCCTGTGGGGGAAGATCTCAGATCATTAAATGATGGCCTATATAAGAAGAATCAAAGGACCAAATTCATGATCCAATATAAGGGAAAGTTGATCATAGAAGCTTCGTTGGAGAAAGATACTAACTTGTGGCAATTCAAGGATCAGGTGAATGCGTACCTTTAGACTAGTTTGACCAGGTCATCGAATTCATCTGGTGGAGGTGGTTTGTTAGCCCCTTAACATATAAAGACACTTCATAACTAATTAGCAAGAGGCCTTAGTTTGAAAGTTAGTTATAGTTTGAAAGTTAGTTAGATCACATGTAAGATAGTGGCATGCAAGAGCTTCAAAATAACTTCGTAAGTTAGATCAAGTATGATATAAGTTTTGTTAGAGTTTCAAATCCTATATAGATTGACTTGGCTAAGGCTAAGTTCTTGATGGACTAAGGACTTAGTGTATGGTCAAATGAATAGTCCATGACTAATAGACTTAACATGAGTAAGTAGTGGATCAAATTAGTTAGAATTTTGAATTGTAACTTGAACATTAAGCCAGAGTTGTCTATAAATAGCTCATTTGAGTCTTGCTTCTCAAGTAGAGATTGAGAGATCATTCTTTTATATACTTTGAGGGAAGAAATAAAGGTTAAAATTTGTTATATCTCTTTTGTACTTTTATGTTTTCCTTTGATAGTTTAATGCTTTCTCAGTAATCTTGTAAGAGTATGAGAGTTACAAACTGTAAAGGTTGTGAGACATTTAAGTACGAGTTAGTTGATCGATGATTACGTGAGAAAAGTTGAGTCTTATTTAAGCAGAGTTAAATAAAATTTTTGTGCAAAGGAGTAGACACAACTTATGATATAAGTTTCGTGCTTAGAAGACCTTTATAGTAATAGGCCTCTTGGGTGGCCATGATAGAAATGAAAAACGGTGGGTGTTTCTCTAGCAAGTGGTGCTCACAGAGGGAGAAAAAACTTTCTAACATGTGAATTATGTGTAATTTATTTCGTTGTTTTTTATTGGTTCAATTTGGTAGAGTTTTGGACAAATAATTTAAATATAATAGAATTTTAAATTAAAATTAAAATTAAAATTTTTTTAATTGAGATTGAGTATAAAGCAATCTCATTATTACCTAATGTATTATCTTCCCTATTTAAAATACATTAAAATACGATGATAATCGAATATGACAGACAACTATGATGTAAAATCGTGAAAGAGTAAGTTCTCTTAATTCCATTTGCTATTTCTATCTAGCTGCAACAATTTATACTTTAGTACATGCCTTGAGTGGTGATTTTAAGCATTGAACATGATTTGACTGAGATTTTTTCTCTGTTTTTGGTAAATGGTTGAGACTGTTGTTGCCTATATGATTATGGTACTTGGTATAAATTAAAGTACGTACAACTAAATACATTTGTTGGTACTTCCGATAAAAGACTCATGAAGTAACGAACACAAGAAACAGATGATAAGCTGGGCCAATATGTCGCGACGAGAGATAGTGAGACAGCCTGGGAAGTACGGCGCAATTGATTGTCAGCGTGACGTGCTGATAGCATGGCTACCTATTTACGGAAAGCAATTGTCCGCCTAAAAAAAGTCAAATTAATAAGATAATAATAAAATTTTCTGTTACTTTTCCCCGTGAACGCTAAAATAAGTCTCCATTTAATCATAATTTCACATCCTTTGCTTCGTCATTTCCTATTGAACTTCTCTTTTTGGTTATTTTCTTTCTACACATATAGATAATAAAAGAGACTCTCCTGTTTAGCTATAAAAAGGAACGTTAACTTTCCTTTATTGAACACGTAAACACCAAGTCTTCCTTTTTAGCTTTATCTTTCTCCATTTGGTAGGTTTTTATTCATTTTATCAGACCTAACTCAAGCTGTGGCTTCCCTAAAACTGAAGGTAAACGTTTGGACCAAAAACCCATCAACACCATCTTTTCCTTTCCTGTTCTTTATTTTTTGCATTTTATAGCCAATTGTAGTGTATGATTCATTTCTGTCTTCTGGGATTTTCTTGCCTGGATCTGAGCGCTCTCTTAAGTGGGTGTTTTCTCTAGGGTTTCTTCTCAGTTCTCGTTCCAGATTGACGAAACCCCATTTTCCTTAAGCTCTCTTTCCCTGCCATTTGTATGCTTGTGGTTTTAGATTTTGTTTACGTACGAATCATATGCCTGAGTTGTTGATTTATGAATATTTTCTAAGGAGAGGAAGATGGCTAGAGAGAAGATCAAGATCAAGAAGATTGATAACATTACTGCGAGGCAAGTGACTTTCTCCAAGAGAAGACGAGGACTATTCAAGAAAGCTGAAGAGCT
The DNA here is from genome assembly GCA_027563595.1 of Erythroxylum suave. Taxonomy (NCBI): domain Eukaryota; kingdom Viridiplantae; phylum Streptophyta; class Magnoliopsida; order Malpighiales; family Erythroxylaceae; genus Erythroxylum; species Erythroxylum suave. The sequence goes on along the minus strand of JAOSBN010000006.1, from coordinate 7,547,097 downwards.
GTCTGTACTCTGTGATGCTGAGGTCGCCCTCATCATTTTCTCTACCACTGGCAAGCTCTTCGAGTATGCAAGCTCCAGGTACGTTTCACCTTTCTTTTCTAATCATGGGGGATGTCTCTTCGTATATCGTCAACGCAAGTCTTCCTCGTAAGGATTTCTTTCCCTATTATTATTACACTTCTTTTCTCAAGCCTGTACTAGTAAAAGAGTGTATGCGCGTGTGCGACATAGGGACTGAGAGAATAATAATACGATGAGATTAACTTCATGGCCGTAAATGAGGACGAGAGGATAAAAAAGGCAAGAGTTTTACCGGGATTTCGTGGTTTTCTATGGATTAGAAACCTCGTATCTATATACATAAAATCCTTAGTTTTAGAATGTTTTGTTGGTCTGTGGACTGATCTCGAACAAGATTAGTAACCACTCTGTACAGTAAGTTTGCTAATTTCTAAGTCTTTTAGAGGTAAACCTATGTCTCTTTTCTAGGAACTCCTACTACTTATGACATTTTTGTCCGAAATCGAAGTAATTCACATGTGGAAAAAGGGGGCCTTATCGTGCTTCTCTTGAGGCTCCCTGAGATTTCAAAGGCTCCATCTGGAGAGTTATGCTGTTACGAGTCTTCTTTCTTTGCTTACACATGAAATCTCGTAATCACCAAATTCTTCATGCTCGTCGACTCGTGTTAGATAGTATTTGCTATAATTCTGTTTTCTATCTATATTACTGTCTTTGCCGGTCTATTCATCGTACTTAACACCCCTCGTGTGCATCTAGTAGCTTCAATGAGTTGCTTGACCCGTGAATATATCATGGATTCCGTTAGAGAATCGGAAACTTTAACATTGCTACAAAGTTGATATGTACGAGTTCGATATTCAAAGTGATTTCCTTGGGTGAATTCCTAAAGTTCATCAACGTTCGACCCAAAATTGGAAAATTTATTCTGATAAAGTATAGGAAATTTGTTGTTGGTTGTGTTATTTGAATATATGGCATGAGAGTAAGTGATCAGGAATTGGTAGGACCCTTGACGTGTGAAGATAATACTTTGGTTTAGAATAGGATTGGATTGTTGAAAAATATGTGTAATCTATGGTTGTATAAAAACTCTTTCTATTGTGTCTTATTACCCCAAAAACTAATGTCTAATTTCTCTCAAACTCCCAATCGTACGCAAGTTATTTCCTTTTATCCTTTCTACTTTCCTCTTTCTTTGCAGTTTTGACTCTTTCCAATATCTCTCATAGTCCCAAACGTACAAAAGTTGATTCGAGGTTTATATGGCAGAATATTGGAGGTGATATATTGGTAGTATGTTATTACCGTAATTGTAATCAATGAAAATGAAGTTGCAGTTTTACCAAACACATAATAAGCATCTAGTTGCAATTAGTTGTATTGAAATTGTAAGAAAGAAACGAGAACTTAACCAATATGAAAAAAATAACAATGTATTGCACAACCTTTGTACATATAGCTGGAGGAACAAAGACGCTGATATGGTCGGGAAAATTTTTTCAGTTGTGTAATAATATCGCATAAAATAAAGAGGACTAATAATAAAATACCTTATCTTTGAAATTAATCACTAGAATTTTAGTAGTTCAGCTTATACTTTCCCATTTAGGCAACTTCAATCTTGCAATATAGGGTAATTGCTAGAGTTATTCTGTAAATATACCTTTCGAAACCTTGAATTTTTAGGAGGTGATAATTCTGAAATTGAAAGTTTAAAGAAAGATAAACCACTATAGTCTTTTAGTACTATTCTTTTTCACTAGGTATCCCAGCATATACCATGTGTCTCATAATTCATCACATTCATATTTATCACTAATGTTGATAGTATTAGATATCTCATAATATTCATATAAACCAAATTAATAAATTTTTGTAATATCAATTTGTGCAATAACTAGGTGGTTTATCTCCTCTAAACAATGGTCAATGTGTTTTACCTTACATTTAAAATAAATGTTTGGATAAACAAGTATGAGATCAATAGCAAAAGCTGTTGTAGGTTATGATGCTTTGATAATTTAATCAAAGCTATGCTTTGGTCTTATTAATTAAATATCGATATGTTTCTCACTCGAAGGTCAAAGCAGATCTAAATTAATTTAAGTTAACTTAGATTATGTGAAGAGTGAGACATTTGAGAATGCAATAAATGCATAATATTCTGTTTATGAAGTCATAAAAGGTAAGAGGTTGAATAGTTTACGAAAGACGTTGAAGCCATTAACATGATAACACGTATAGCTCTCGATAAATTGCCTTTAATGCTCATTTGCTCGGACATGGATGCATTGTCAAGACATTATAGTCTGTCCCATCACTAGCATTTGCTTGGACCTGGATGCATTGTCATGAAGTTAGTTGTATAATGCATAAGATACGCTTTGATAATAATTGTTTCGCAAATTGAGATGATGTATATGAACTATAAAGAAATAAAGAATATAAAAGTTTATGTTGTTCGACTAAGTCCCCTAGGGTGTCAAGTTATGTGAGCATTTACCAAGTTCAATTTATACTTGAGCTTCTGTGAGAGTACTAGCTTTATTAACATGTTAGTTACATCCTCCAAGGTGTGCATCCTTTTTAAGAAGATATGACTAGATGCAATTAATTTTCTAATCTTATGAAACTTTACATCCTTTAATAATTTCTCTTATAAAGTTTCATTATCTCTTGCTCACTAAGATGACTCATTTGCATGTGCTATATCATGGTACTTTTCTTCTTCCCTAAAGATTGAGACACAGTTATCAATCCAATTGCTATCTTTTCCATTAAGACATAAATGCTATGCTATAATTTTTCTTTCGTTATAGTTGATCCATCTTTTACTTTCTTAAACTACCAAAAAATTTTACCCTTGACTATCAAGAGTACCCATGAAATTTAGATTTTTCCGAAGCTTAAGAACATATGAAGTATCTAATGTTCTGAAAATTCTATCATGCATCTTAATTTATACTGGACCACTTCTTTTGATAATTTGCTTTTCATCATCAATTCATTACCTTATTTGAAAGTGCCATTCTATTTTTCAAAAGAACAGAACTAGTGCTTATTGCAAGTCATATGATAAGCAACTCTAGTGTATATCACTCATCAATTTGTAGAATCTACTCATTTTAAAGCATCACTTCCTCTTCCATCTTCTTCATCGAAATTATCATGGACTAGAATAATATAAGCTTTTTCATATGTTTATCCTTTCTTGTTTTTGTTTTTGTTTTACTATGGATAGTCCTTCTTAAAGTGCAATTCAATTTTATAGTTAAACTCAAATAGTTTTTGCCTTTGATTTGGATCGTGATATCCTTTTCCTTGCTTCGACTTTTGTTAACAATCAGATCCAATTCCGATCCACCTTCATATGTACCAGAAACTTTTTTCTCTAGTTCGTTGGACTGGAAAGCATCCCTGACATCATTGACAAAAATAATTTCTCTCCCATACAATATGGTATCAATAAAATTATCACATGAATTGACAAGAAACACAACATGATTATTACTTGATCCTCACCCTCAATTGTATCCCCAACACATTATAGATCTAAGATGATTTGACTAAAATTATCAGTTTGATCTTTCTCTTGTATACGTTCTGACATCCTCAAGATATACAAACATTGCTTTTAATTTAAACAATTATAAGTGAACTTTTTTGATACTTAACAATTTGTAGGTGATATTTTTTTGAAACTTTCAATCACCTCTTTCAAGGACTTGTCACCTAGATTCAACTGCATTACATTGTGCATCATTGGTCGAATCTCTTCCTTCTCTGATATCTCCAAATTCTAAAAAGTGAACACACCACTCTCCATTTGTGTGTCATCCAAGGACGAATAATTAATACCATAGTGGGTCTTATTTATTGCATATACAGTTTTAATAGAATTTGAGAAGAGATCATTTTAGCACATTTCAAATTTCTTTTTGATTAAGAGGTAAGATATTAATATTACCTCATTTTTAATTAAATGATTATTTGCATTGAAAAAATAGGATTAAATTTTTTGTGGATAAAGATTTAATAACAGGAGATGGTAGACAAAAGTGGGTGGGGTGCTAAAGATGAGAAATTTAATGAATGAAATAATGAGAATGTGTGTCCTTTTTTGCTTTATTTAATAAAAATATGCTAAATAGTGTTATTGAGTGAAAATATTTATAATATTTGACACCCACTTGAAATTGCATATGATGATACTAAGGAAGCAGAAATGAAGTGAAAAAGAAAGAAGGAATTGGGAAGAAGGAGAAAGAAGTTTATAAGATAAAGAAGACATTAAACGCCATATTGGGAAGCATAAGCAATTCAGAGAGTGACAACCATGTGTTTTATGGTTAATAACAATGAGGTATATTTACTCAAAATTTTGTAAACTTTAATATAATGAGTTAGTTAAATCTCTAGGGAATATGAGCATGAAAAGTATGAAAGTCTCTTCTAAATATAAATAGACCAAAAACTGTTATTATTGATTAAGTTAGGATGGCTCTCTATTCAAATAAATAATTTTTAATTAAAATTTTAAATTGATCAAAAAGGGAATACAATCAATTTAACTCCTTTTAGTGTTATCTTGGTACCAACACCATCTAATTTTAAGTAAACTTTGTGGACGGGAATAGATCCTTTGTTCCCATAAACCTGTTCCATCCCTGTTCTATTGATTTTCATCCACACATTTATATAGGATCTACACAAATGTGCGGTTAAAAATTAGTGGCACAAGCTTGGAACAAGCTAAATGGCATAGATGATCACGTGTCGTTGTGGACAAGGAAAGAGGAACTTTACTATAATCTAGCGATTAATTGTACATTAGGGGTCAAGTGTTGGCGAGAAGCTAACATGTTAAAGAAAATAGAATATATCATGAACAGAGCAGATAAGTATTGATTCTTTTCCTTGTGCCAAAATAATCTAAAACTATAAATGTAGACAGTTTCTGAATTCCTTCATTATTAACTAATAGTAGGGAATGCCAACCTAAGATTGTTGTTTCATACTTGTGTAGCATGGAGGATATTCTTAGGAGGTACAATCTGCAATCAAGTAACTTGGCCAAACTGGACCAACCATCTCTTAAATTGCAGGTAATAGAACATGAACTTTATGAGCCATTGTATCCTGGGAAAGACTTTTTAATAACTTTAAGCAGTTTTGTTGACTACTATTGTTCTTAATTGGAAGTTTACATTCCTTACTATAGCTAGAAAATAGCAATCACATCCAGTTGAGTAAGGAAGTTTCTGAAAAGAGCCATCAACTAAGGTATAAATTGTGTAAGATATGGAGGGACATTACAAAGTTTTGTGTCAGATCATATTCTCTTTACTATTAAGATCATATTAACAGATGTTTGCCCTTTGTAACAGGCAGTTGAGAGGGGAGGATCTGCGAGGACTAAACATGGAGGAACTGCAACGTTTTGAGAAGTTGCTTGAAACTGGGTTAACTCGTGTGCTTGAAACCAAGGTAATATAGGACAAATAGAAGAATTATTAACTAGTAGCTAAAAGCAAAAAATTTGGAAATATGACTAATATTAGGTTGCTTGATTATCAAATTTTAAGGTTAGATTTTGGCTAGGAATGTTTAAATTTCAGATTTTGTATAGCTGGAATTTAAAGGTTTGATTGCTGAAAATTTACGCTTAATATTTAAGGTTTAATTTGGCTAGAATACAAGTTTGAGATGGCTAGAGTGTAGGTTAGGTTTGTAGCAATTTAGTAAGGAACACAAAGAATGGAAGGTGAGACACTAGGAATGACTCCTAGGATCTAAGAATCACTCTTAGGAAAAAGCATCACATCTCTTAGTTGAAAACTTAAGTTTGTAGATTAATTCTAGGTTGCTTATTATTGATGAAGAATTCAATATACAGACACACATATATAGAGTTTTAGAACCCTTATTCTACTAGGAAGGATTTCTAACAAATTTAATTCCTATTCTAATAAAATTCTATAAGTCCTAAATAACTAGGATAATATATGTAAAATTAAGTAACATATTTAACTTATTACTATTTCCTATCTAATAAGGAATCCACATATAATCTAAATTTCACCCTTTATCATTTGTTATCAACTCAATTCCCAATTTTCATCCTACCAAATTAAGACTTGTGGCTGACTAATTTTTCCTCTTTTATTTCTTTTATATACTATAAGTTCTTATGGTTACAATTTGTTCATCAAGAACATCCTCTATTTCCTCTTTAAAATAAGAAGTGGCTAGAAGCCTTATAAATGTAGTAAGGGATTGCTCATCTTGTCCATGATAAATAGTTAAGTCTGTAACATTAAAGATAGAATTCATTCCCATATCAGTTGCAATTCCAAAACATAAGCATTAATACTTATCTTCTTGATGTCTTAGAAGGTCTAACATTTCGTGAATGAAGTTTCTTATATTTTCCTTTTTAAAAATATTCTAGATGAACCCTAACCATAACCATAACTCCTTCATTGAATTCTATCAATTGACAATGTTGATTAGCATGTTCTTTGTAAGACAAATTGCTGGTTGCTATCTTTGGTTGTATCACATCAAATATGTCCCTTACAGGTTATGCAAAACCTTCAGCCTCAACACTAATTCGTGTTGTTTGTGATAAAGAAACCAAATCAATAGGCTTCCTTGGTTGAACTCCTTAAACTATCTCAAAAGGCTTTTACCAGTAGACCTATTTGTAGAATTGTTGTATGCAAACTCTGCCATAGGAATTCACATTATTTCTATCCAAACATCTTAAAAAGTCCCCCAAACTTCTATTTACCACCTCTATTTGTTCATCGGTTTGGGGATGAAAAGAACTTGAAAATTAAAGCTTAGTGTTCAATGTTTTCTATAGAGTTCTCTAACAACAACTCATAAACATTACGTCACATTCAGAGATGATGGTTAAAGGTATTCCATAGAGACATACAATCTATTTAAATAATAGTTTAGCTATATAGACAGCATCATAAGTCTTGGAACACGAAATGAAATGACTCACCTTGGAAAACCTATCCACCACCACAAAAACTGAATTATAGCCTATTATAGTTTTAGGAATTCCTAAGACAAAATCCATACTTATGTCCTACTATGGTTAATGAGGTACGAACAATGGTATATATAGTCTATAATTTTGCTTCCTTCCTTTAGCTAATTGACATGTTCGACATTGCTGTATGACCTTAGACATGTGCCGCTTTAAAGAGGGCCAAAAAAAGTGATCTTTAACCTTGTAATGTTTTTGTCTCTTCCAAAGTTTCCCGCTGCTTCTCCTCGATGTAAATCCCAAATCATATACTCCATTATAGAAGTATTAGGTAGGCAAAGTTGATTTCCTTTGAAAAGATAGTCATTGTGGATCACAAAAGGAAAGTGTTGGTCTTTTTGTCCAACTGCAATTTTTTAACAGATTATTCCAAAATCTTGATTTGAAGCATATTATTTTTTTATTTTGTGGAACACCACAATTATTACTGCTAAATTGTTAAGCAAATGACTCTTCCTACTTAATGCATCTGCTTCCTTATTCTCAATTCTTATCTGATGCTTAATAACCAAGTGAAATTGCTCCAAAAATTCAATCCATACGTTGTTCCGTTTGCTCAATTTCTTTTGAGACTTAAAGTGTTTAAAAGATTTATGACTTGAATATAGAATAAACTCCTTGTATGAGAGATAATGATTTAGTTACTTGTTTTCCTAAGTATTGTTCCACTGTTAAAGCCAAGTGATATGCATCTTTAAGACTGTAAATCCTTTGCATTATTAGCTCCTTGCGAATTTCTAACCTTAAGCCATTTTTGCAGTCAGATATAAGTAGTAGTTCTGACTCTGTCCCTTCCCATCGAATAGAAAGTTCATCAAATATTTCTGTGTACTCAATTAAGAACATAAACACTTTTCTAATGGTTAATGGTAAGTGCCCCCATCTGACCTCTTGGATCTACTTCAGATGGATAGCCAGGGAGCGATCTATCACCGCGGGCAGGGATAGATTAGTTTTTTAGCTTTATTTCCTTCCTTTGTATTAAAAAAAAAGGTTAATGGTAAGTATTTTTCCATTAGCTTCAGCTTTATCTCTTCCCAATCTACTTTCAATCTTTTGAAATGTGGTAACAATCAAAGAAATCTTCCATTGCTACTGTCCAGACTATAAACAAGGGTTGATCCATCATTCTTACAAAATTAAGAGTTTCAAAACGAACTTTCTTAGTAATATCATCGAGTTTATTGTGTGTTTCAACTCTATCGTGACCTCTAAAGGCTCGTATGCACTCTCCATATGCTGGTTGTTGATTCTTTGTATTAGATCTCTTGGCAGGTGTTGATTTCTTAACCCCATTTGCTATTGAGTATAGTTTGTTGTTTGATATTATTTTTGGACTAGTTCTTGGAGTATCTTGGGATCGAGGGTCAGTAAGGTCCAATCTTTTTATAACTCTTAGAAGTATCTCATCTCGTTTTTGGTTGTTGAATATTCCTCTATAAGCCCTTTCACTATGAGTCACCATCGTGAACCAAAGCTCTCATACTAATTCAATGTAGGACAAATATAGAAGAATTATTAACTGGTAGCTAAAAGCACAAGATTAGAAAATATGGCTGATATTAGGCTGCTGAAATATCAAGTTCCAAAGTTGGATTTTGGCTAGGAATATTGAAATTTCAGATTTTGTATAACTGCAATTTTAAGGTTTGATTACTGGAAATTTAGGCTTAGGATTATAAGGTTTAATATGGCCAGAACATAGGCTTGAGATGATTAGAATGTGGGTTAGGTTTTTTGAAATTTAGTCAGGAATACAAAGAATGGAAGGTAGGAAACTAGAACTCATTCCTAACGTCTAAGAATCACTCTTAGAAGAAAGCATCACACCTTTTAGTTAAAAACTCAAGTTTGTATGAAATTCCAGATTGCTTGTTATTAATGAAGAGTTGAATACACACACATATTTATAGAGAAAGTTTTATAACCCTTATCCTAGTATGAAATCGGTTTTAAGAAATTTAAATCCTATCTTAATAAAATTCTATAAGTTCTAAACAAC
>JAOSBN010000006.1:7507399-7537288 GCA_027563595.1 Erythroxylum suave | reverse complement strand
GGTGATAATTCTAAGAATGAAAGTTTAAAGAAAGATAAACCTCTATAGTCTTTAAGTACTATTCTTTTTCACTAGGTATCCCAACATATAACACGTATTTCATTATGTAATTATACCTTTCGAAACCTTGAATTTTTAGGAGGTGATAATTCTAAGAATGAAAGTTTAAAGAAAGATAAACCTCTATAGTCTTTAAGTACTATTCTTTTTCACTAGGTTTCCCAACATATAACACGTATTTCATAATTCAACACATTCGTATTTATCACTAATTAAGTTGATAGTATTACATATCTCATAATATTCATATAAACCAAATTAAAGTATCTATTTTAAATTTTTATAATATCAATTTGTGCAATAACTAGGTAGTCTATCTCCTCCAAACAGTGGTCAATGTGTTTAACCTGACATTTAAAATAAATGTTTGGATAAACAAGTATGAGATCAATAGCAAAAGCTATTGTAGGTTATGATGCTTTGATAATTTTAATCAAAGCTATACTTTGGTCTTATTAATTAAATATCGATATGTTTCTCACTTGAAGGTCAAAGCAGATCTGAATTAATTTAAGTAACTTAGATTATGTGAAGAGTGAGACATTTCATAATGCAATAAATGCATAATATTCTGTTTATGAAGTCATAAAAGGTAAGAGCTCGAATAGTTTACAAAAGACGTTGAAGCCATTAAGTTGATAACACATATGGCTCTAGATAAACTGTCTTTAACGCTCATTTGCTTGGACATGGATGCATTGTTAAGACACTATAGTCAATCCCATAACTAGCATTGGCTTGGACCTGGATGCATTGTCATGAAGTAAGTTGTATAATGCATAAGATACGCTTTGATAATAATTGTTTCGCAAATAGAGATGATATATATGAAATATAAAGAAATAAAGAATATAAAACTTTATGTTGTTCGACTAATTGATGTAATCTTTAACAAGGTATTTATAAGGCTACAAACAAGAATTTTAATTATGGTGAAATTTTATTGTCAAAAAATCTTAAAGTTACTTTTTTTTTAAACATAAGTTTAAAGTTATTAAAACTCTATTTCTGTAGATGTCTAGTAATGTTGAAACTCTATTTCAATATAGTTTAAGATGTATTTTACAATTTCTCATCTTAACTTGAATTCTTTATCGTCCAACTAAAAATCACTCTCTACCACATAAGTCCCCTAAGGTTTCAAGTTATGTGAGCATTTACCAAGTTCAATTTGTACTTGGGCTTCTCTGTGAGGCACATAGCTTTATTAACATGTTAGTTACATCCTCCAAGGTGTGCATTCTTTTTAACAAGATATGAGTAGATGCAATTAATTTTCTAATCTTATGAAACTTTACATCCTTTAATAATTTCTCTTATAAAGTTTCATGATCTCTTGCTCACCAAGATGACTCACTTGCATGTGCTATATCATCGTACTTTTTTTCTTCCCTATAGATTGGGACATAGTTATCAATCCAATTGCTGTCTTTTCTATTAAGGCATAAATGCTATGCTATAATTTTTCTTTCATTATAGTCGATGAATCTTTTACTATCTTAAGCTACCAAAAAATTATACCCATGACTATTAAGAGTACCCATGAAATTTAGTTTTTTTCCAAAGCTTAAGAACACATGAATTATCCAATGTTCTAACAATTCTATCATGCATCTTAATTTATATTGGACAACTTCCTTTGATAATTTGCTTTTCATCATCAATTCATTACCCTATTTGAAATTGCCATTCTATTTTTTAAAAGAACAAAACTAGCGCTTATTGCAAGTCATATGATAAGCTACTTTAGTGTATATACCTCATCAATCTGTAGAATCTACTCATTTTTAAAGCATCACTTCCTCTTCCATCTTCTTCATCAGAATTCTCTTGGACTAGAATAATATATGCTTTTTCATATATTTATCCTTTTTTTTTACACTATGAACAATCCCTCTTAAAGTACACTTTAACTTTATAGTTAAACATCAAATGTTTTTTATGCCTTTGATTTTGATCGTGATATCCTTTTCCTTCTACTTTTGTTGACAATCAAATCCAATTATGGTCCACCTTTATATGTACCAGAAACTTTTTTCTCTAGTTCCTTGGACTGTAAAGCATCTATCACACAATTGACAAAAACAATTTCTCTACCATACAATATGGTATCAATAAAATTATCACATGAATTGACAAGAAACACAACATGATTATTACTTGATCCTCACCCTCAACTTTAGCCCCAACACATTATAAATCTAAGATGATTTGACTAAAATTATCAATTTGATCTTTCTCTTTTATACTTTCTGACACCCTCAAGATATACAAACATTGCTTTTGATTTAAACAATTATAAATGATCTTTTTTGATACTTAACAATTTGTAGGTGATGTTTTTCTGACACTTTCAATCACCTCTTTCAAGGACTTGTCACCTAGATTCAACTGCATTACATTGTGCATAATTGAATGAGTGAAATAATGAGAATGTGTGTACTGTTTTTGGTTTACTTGATAAAAATATGCTAAATAGTGTTATTGAGTGAAAATATTTATCATATTGGCACCCACTTGAAATTGCATATGATGATACTAAGGAAGCAAGAGATGAAGTGAAAAAGAAAGAAAGAATTGGGAAGAAGGAAAAAGAAGTTTATAAGACAAAGAAGACATTAAACACCATATTGGGAAGTACAAGTAATTCAAAGAGTGACAACCGTGTGTTTTATGGTTAATAACAATGAGGTATTATTTAATCAAATTTTTATAAACTTTAATATAATGAGTTAGTTGAATCTTGAAGGAATGTGAGGATGAAAAGAATGAAAGTCTCTTCTAAATATAAATAGACCAAAAAATTGATATTATTGATTGAGTTATTATGACTATCTATTGAAATAAATAATTAATTAAAATTTTGAATTGACTAAAAAGTGAATAAAAATGATTTAACTCCTTTTAGTGTTATCCTGGTACCAACACCGTCTAATTTTAAGTATACGTTTTGGACTGGAACAGATCCTTTGTTCCCATAAACCTGTTCCATCCCTGTTCTATTAATTTTTTTTCCACACATTTATATGGGATCCACACAAATGTGTGGTTAAAAATCAGTGGCACATGCTTGGAATAGGCTAAACGACACAGATGATCCCGTGTCGTTGTAGACAAGGAAAGAGGAACTTTGCTATAAACTGGCAATTAATTGTATGTTAGGGTCGAGTGTTTTGGTGAGAAGCTAACATATTAAAGAAAATAGAATATATCATGAACAGAGTAGATAAGTAGTCATTCTTTGCCTTGTGCCAAAATAATCTAAAACTATAAATGTAGACAGTTTCTGAATTCCTTCATTATTAACTAGTACTACGGAATATCAACCTAAGATTTTTGTTTCATACTTGTGTAGCATGGAGGATATTCTTGGGAGGTATAATCTGCAATCAAGTAACATGGCCAAATTGGACCAACCATCTTTTGAATTGCAGGTAATAGAGCATCAACTTTACGAGCCATTGTATCTTGGAAAGGCTTTTTAATAATTTCAAGCATTTTTTGTTGACTACTATTATTCTTAACTAGAATTTTACATTCCTTAATATAGCTAGAAAATAACAGTCACATCCAGTTGAGTAAGGAAGTTGCTGAAAAGAGCCATCAACTAAGGTATAAATTGTGTAAGATATGAAGGGACATTACAAAGTTTTGTGTCAAATCATATTCTCCTTACTATTAAGGTCCTATTACGAGATGTTTGCCCATTGTAATAGGCAGTTGAGAGGGGAGGATCTGCGAGGACTAAACATGGAGGAATTGCAACGTTTTGAGAAGCTGCTTGAAGCTGGATTAACTCGTGTGCTCGAAACCAAGGTAATATAGGACAAATAGAAGAATTATTAACTAGTAGCTAAAAGCACAAAATTAGGAAATATAACTAATATTAGGCTGCTGGATTATCAAGTTTTAAGGTTAGATTTTGGCTAGGAATGTTGAAATTTCACATTTTGTATAGCTGGAATTTTAAGGTTTGATTGCTGAAAATTTAGGCTTAAGATTTAAGGTTTAATTTAGCTAGAATATAAGTTTGAGATGGCTAGAATGTAGGTTAGGTTTGTTGCAATTTACTAAGGACCACAAAGAATGGAAGGTGAGAAACTAGGAATCACTCCTAGGATCTAAGAATCACTTTTAGAAGAAAGCATCACATTTTCTAGTTGAAATCTCAACTTTGTAGAAAAATTCTAGATTGCTCATTATTGACGAAGAGCTCAAGCCACACACATACACACACATATAGAGTTTTAGAACCCTTATTCTACTAGGAAAGGGTTTCTAACAAATTTAAAACCTATTCTAATAAAAATTCTATAAATCCTAAATAACTAGGATAATATATGTAAAATGGACTAACATATTTAACTTATTACTATTTCCTATCTAATAAGGAATCTGAATATAATCTAAATTTCACCCTTTATCTTTTGTTATCAACTCAATTCCTAATTTTCATCCTACCAAAAAGACTTATGGTTGACTAGTTTTTCCTCTTTTATTTCTTTTATATACTGTAAGTTCTTTTGCATCAATTCTCCCCTGTTTGTCTGAAGTCATCCTTGATGTCGAATATGATAAATATTGTTCATATAAGTCTATATTAAACTTTTGAAATTCTAACTCTAGAATTCAAGTATTGCCAAAAATTGGAAATTGTCGATATCTTCCATGTCTTGTGGCTACAATTTGTTCATCAAGAACACCCTCTATTTCCTCTTTAAAATAAGGAGTGGCTAGAAGTCTTATAACTGTAGTAGGGGATTGCTCATCTTGTCCATGATAAATAGTTAATTCTGGAACATTAAAGATAGAATTTATTCCCATGTCACTTGGTAATTCCAAAACATAAGCATTAACACTTATCTTCGCGATGATCTTATAAGGTCCAACATTTTGTGAATGAAGTTTCTTATATTTTCATTTTTAAAAATGTTCTGGACGAATCCTAACCATAACCATATCTCCTTCATTGAATTCTATCAACTGACGATGTTGATTAGCATGTTCTTTATAAGACAAATTGTTGGTTGTTATCTTTGGGTGTATCCCGTCAAAAATGTCCCATATATGTTATGCAAAACCTTCAGCTTCAACATTAATTTGTGTTGTTTGTGATAAAGAAACCAAATCAATAGGCTTCCTTGGTTGAACTCCTTAAACTATCTCAAAAGGGCTTTTACCAGTAGACTTATTTATAGAATTGTTGTATGCAAATTCTACCACATGAAGAATTAGGTCCTAATTTTTCACATTATTTCTATCCTAACATCTTAATAGTCCCCCAAGCTTGTATTTACTACCTCTATTTGTTCATCGGATTGGGGATGGAAAGAACTTGAACATTGAAGCTTAGTGTTTAATGTTTTCTATAGAGTTCTCTAAAAATAACTCATAAACATTACATCACATTTAGAGATGATGGTTAAAGGTAATCCATGAAGACATACAATCTATTTAAAAAATAGTTTAGCTATATAGACAACATCAAAAGTCTTGGAACATGAAATGAAATGACTCATCTTGGAAAACTTATCCACCACAACGAGAATTAAATTATAGCCTATTATAGTTTTAGGAATTCCCAAGAACAAATTCATACTTATGTAGGCTATGGTTAATGAGTACGAACAATGGTATGTATAATCCAAAATTTTGTTTCCTTCCTTTATTTAATTGACATGTTTGACATTGTTGTATGACGTTAGAAATGTGTCGCTTTAAAGAGGGTCAATAAAAGCGATCTTTAACCTTTGTAATGATTTTATCTCTTCCAAAGTTTCCTGCTACTCCTTCTTGATGTAAATCCTAGATCACATACTTCATTAGGTAGAAAAAGTCGATTTCCTTTGAAAAGATAGTCATCGTGGATCACAAAAGGAAAGTGTTGGTCTTTTTGTCCAACTGCAATTTTTTAACAGATTATTCCAAAATCTCAATTTGAAGTATATTCTTTTTTTATTTTGTCGAACACCACAATTTTTACTGCTAAATTGTTAAGAAATGACTCTTCCTACTTAATGCGTATGCTTCCTTATTCTCAATTCTTATCCGATGCTTGATAACCAAGTGAAATTTCTCCAAAAATTCACTCCATAAGGTGTTCCTTTTCTTCAATTTCTTTTGAGACAAGTGTTTAAGAGATTTATGATTTGAATGTAGAATAAACTCGTTGTATGAGAGATAATGATTTAGTTACTTTTTATCCTGAGTATTATTCCGCTTTTAAAGCTAAGTGATATGCATCTTCAAGACTGTAAATCCTTTGCATTATTAGCTCCTTGCGAAGTTCTACCCTTAAGCCATTTTGTAGTCAGATATAAGTAGTTGTTCTGATTCTGTCCCTTCACATCGAATAGAAAGTTCATCAAATATTTCTTTGTACTCAGTTAAGGACATAAATGCTGTTTAAGGGTCCTTGGTAAGTATTTTTCCATTAACTTCAGCTTCATCTCTTCCCAATCCACTTTCAATCTTCTGAAATGTGGTAACAATCAAAAAAATCTTCCATTGCTACTATCTAGTCTATAAATAGGGTTGGATCCATCTTTCTTACAAAATTAGGGGTTTCAAAACGAACTTTCTTAGTAAAATCATTGAGTTTATTGTGTGTTTCATCTCTATCGTGACCTCTAAAGGCTTATTTGCACTCTCCATATGCTAGTTGTTGATTTCTTTATCTTAGATCTCTCAGTAGATGTTGATTTCTTAACCCCATTTGCTGTTAAGTATAGTTTGTTATTTGATATTTTTTTTGGACTAGTTCTTGGAGTATCTTATGATCGAAGGTCAGTAAGGTCCAATCTTTTTATAGCACTTAGAAGTATCTCATCTCGTTCTTGGTCATTGAATATTCCTCTATAAGCCCTCTTACTATGTGTCACCATCGTGAACCAAAGCTCTGATACTAATTCGATGTAAGACAACTAGAAGAATTATTAATTAGTAGCTAAAAGCACAAAATTAGAAAATATGACTGATATTAGGCTGCTGGAATATCAAGTTCTAAAGTTGGATTTTGGCTAGGAATGTATAACTGGAATTTTAAGGTTTGATTGCTAGAAATTTAGGCTTAGGATTATAAGGTTTAATTGGCCAGAATATAGGTTTGAGATGACTAGAATGTGGGTTAGGATTTCTGGAATTTAGTAAGGAACACAAAGAATGGTAGGTAGGAAACTAGAAATCATTCCTAAGGTCTAAGAATCACTCTTAGAAGAAAGCATCACACCCTCTAGTTGAAATTCAAGTTTGTAAAAATTTCCCAGATTGCTTATTATTGATGAAGAGCATACGCACACATATATATAGAAAAAGAGTTTTAGAACCCTTATCCTAGTAGGAAATCGTTTTTAACAAATTTAAATCCTATCTTAATAAAACTCTCTAAATCCTAAACAACTAGGATAATATATGTAAAATAGAGTAACATATTTAACGTACTAGTATTTCTTATCTAATAAGGAATCCTAAGATAATCTAAATTTCGGCCTTTATGTTTTGTTGTCAATTCAATTCCAAATCTTTATCCCACCAAATTGCAGCTGTTGAAGAACAATTTGAAAGTTAGTCTAGATACATGGATGTTTAAGTTCATCTTAGGAGTTTAATTATGTTCATGTATTAGTTACATAGTTAAATAACCATGTATGGTTTGAGTTCATGTATGGTTTATTTATTTGGCATTAATGGGTTCATATACTTAGATATGAAAGTCCTTTTTGTAACTATAAATACCTCTTTGTAATTGAACTGAAATTATTCAAGTAATATACAACCTCTTCTTCTAAACAATTCTCTCCTCTCTAAACGTCCTCACTTCTTAACAAAGTGGCATCAGAGCCAAGTTCTTCGCGAAATGACAAACAATGGTGGAGTATACTCATTTCAATTCCCTCGCCTCATAAAAGAAAATTATGAAACCTAGTGTCTTCGCATGAAAGTTGTGCTTGGCTCACAAGATGCTTGGGAGATTTTAGAGAAAGGTTTTATGCAACCTCAAAGTGAAGCCGATTTGTCTCAAAATGAGAAGGATACTTTGGCAAAGATCAAGAAGAAGGATCAATAAGCCCTCCCTCGTCCATCAATGTCTAGATGATTCAATGTTTGAGAAGATGGCCGATGCAACCACTTTAAAGGAAGCATGGGAGATTTTGCAAAGTTCCTTTTAAGGAATTGATAAGGTGAAAAAGAATCAACTCCAATCATTGCAAGGTGATTTTTAATCTTTGCATATAGAGGAATCCAAATCAATCGCAAATTATTGTTCACAAGTGAAGGCCATTGTAAATCAAATGAAGAGATATGAAGATCAAGTTTAACATGTTCGAGTAGTAGAGAAGATTCTTTATTCCTTGAACCTAAAGTTTGATTATGTGGTTTTCTCATTGAGGAGTCTAAAGATAGAGGGCTCTTTACAAACTCGCGAAGACAAAATCAAGAAAAGGCAAGAAGAACCTTTGGAGAAAGCACTTAAAGCGAGGTTGTGTTAACAGATGTTGATGGAGAAAGCAATCAAAGAGGATGAGGACGAGGACATGGTCGTGGTCGTGGTCGTGGTCGTGGTCGAGGTTGAGGATGAAGTTATGGAGGAAGAAGTAAAGGAGATTATAACAAGGATATTATAACAACACCAATAATGATGGAAATGATCAATCATACAAAGGCCAAGGAAAATCAAGAGGAAGAGGAAGAGGAGGTTACAATTTTGGACAAAATGAGAGGAGGTATGATAAGTCTAATGTTGAATGCTACAATTGTCATAAATTTTGACATTTTTCTAGAGAATGGAATGTTATGCCTAATCAAGTTGAGCAGCAAGTCACTACTGTTCATAACAAGATAATAAAAGTAAGGATGAAAGTTCATGGTTCATAGATAATGGAGCAAGCAATCACGTGTGGAGATAAAGGCAAATTTGTGGAACTTGATGAAAAGGTAAAAGGTAACATTTCTTTTGGAGATTCGTCAAAGATTCAAATTCATGGAAAAGGTACCATTCTAATTTCTTCAAGAGATGGAAGTCATAGACTTATTGATGATGTCTATTATGTGCCAAAATTGAAAAGTAATATTTTAAGTTTGGGGCAAATTATTGAAAAAGGATATAAAATCCACATGAAAGATTGTTGTCTTTGGCTTAGAGATCAACATGCTCAATTGATTGCTAAGGTGTTTATGTCGAAGAATATAATGTTTATGTTGAATATCAAGACAATTGAAGCAACATGTTTAAAGGTGGATGTGAAAGATGAAGCATGACGTTGGCATATAAGATTTGGACACTTGAATTTTGTCACACTCATTGCGTTGGGAGATAAATACATGGTGAAAGGAATGCCCCCCGTTAACCACCGACATCATCTATGTGAAGCATGTTTACTTGGCAAGTATTCAAAATGGAGTTTTCCAAAAGAAGCGGTGACAAGAGCAACTCACCACTTTAGCTTATTCATACTGACGTGTATGGACCAATCAAGCCATTATCAATGAGTAAACGTAGATAATTCTTACTTTTCATTGATGATTATAGTAGAAAAACATGGGTTTATTTGTTAAGCAGAAATTAGAAGCATTTAGAAGTTCAAGGCACTTGTGGAGAATGAAAGTGGCTATACAATTAAAGCCCTAAGGTCCGATAGAGGAGGCGAGTTCACATCTAAGGAGTTTCTTGATTTTTGTGAAATACATGGAATCTACTGTCTGTTAACAATCCCGAGATCGCTGCAACAAAATGGAGTAGCTGAAAGGAATAATAGAACAATTCTTAACATAACTCGATGTATGTTGAAGGCCAAAAACATACCTAAAGAATTTTGGGCCAACACTATTTCTTATGCAATTTATTTTTCAAATCGGTCTCCAACGAGAAATGTCAAAGGTCAAACTCTGCAACAAGCATGGAATGGAATGAAGCCTAGTATTGCTCATCTAAGAGTTTTTGGAAGCATAGCATATGCTCATGTGCTGCAACAAGAACGATCCAAGCTCAATGATCGAAGTGTTAAGCATGTATTCGTTGGCTATGACCAAAATTCCAAAGGATACCAATTATACAATCCAAATAGTGGAAGGATTGTTATGAGCAGAGATGTCGAATTTGATGAAGAAGCAATATGGGATTAGGAGATACAAGGAGAAAGCACTTATGATTTTTTCCCATACTTTGAAGATGAAGAACAAGAACCACAACGAATATTCAAGAGACAACTCCACCAACTTCTCCAAATATGCCTCATTCTTCCTCATCCATGCATGGAGAAATTTCAAGTGATGTAGCACGAAAAATAAGGAGCATTTATGATATTTATGAACAAACAGAAGAAATCAATGACGTTGATGTAAGTGACTTCTTTTGTCTTCTTGTAGATAGTGAACCTTTAAATTTTAGGGAGGCCATGAAGGACAAAAGATGGATACAAGACATGGAGGAGGAGATCAAGGCAATAGAGAAAAACAATAATTGGGAATTATCAACTCTTCATAAAGGTCATGAAGCTATTGGAATCAAATGGGCCTACAAGATAAAAAAGAATGCTAATGGAGATGTAGAGAAATATAAAGCAAGGCTGGTTGCTAAAGGCTACAAGCAAAATCATGGAGTGGATTATGATGAAGTATTTGCACATATTGCTCGTATGGAGACTATTCATTTCTTGATCTCTTTTACAGCTCAAATGAAGTGTAATATCTATCAACTTGATGTAAAGTTAGCTTTTCTAAATGGCGATCTTCAAGAAGTCTTTATTGAACAACCAATTGGCTTTACAACCAAAGGTCACGAAGAAAAAGGTCTTGAGATTGAAAAAGGCATTGTATAGGTTAAAGCAAAGCACCAGAGGCATGGAATACTCGCATCAACAAGTACTTCCTAGATAATGGGTTTGTTCGTTGTTCTCATGAATATGCTCTTTACATTAAATCATATGGAAATGGAGATATTCTAATCATTTGTCTCTATATTGATGATCTTATTTTTATTGGTAATAACCCAAGATTGTTTGAAGAGTTCAAGAAAGCTATGTCTTTGGAGTTTGAGATGACAGATATTGGATTGATGTCATACTATTTGGGCTTGGAGGTGAAGCAAATCAAAGACGGAATTTTTACTTCACAAAAAGGATATGCAAAAGAAATATTGAAGAAGTTCCAAATACTTGATTGCAATTCGGTGACTACACCCATGGAATATGGAATTAAATTGACAAAGTTTGATGATGGAGCCAAGGAAGATTCTTTTGTATTCAAAAACCTTGTTGGATGCTTGAGATACTTAACATGTACGAGACCAAATAATACTCTCTTTGCTGTTGGATTGATAAGTCATTCCATGGAAGCACCTGCTTGTACTCATATGAAGGCGACTAAAAGGATTCTCCGATATATCAAGGGTACAATTGACTATGGATTGCTCTATACATCATCTGTCGATTTCAAGCTCTTTGGGTTTTATGATAGTGATTTTGCGGGAGATATTGATGATAGAAAAAGCTCAACTAGTTTCGTGTTTTTTATGGGTGATTGTGCTATTGCATAAAGTTCAAAGAAGCAACCTATTGTGACTTTGTCAAGTTGTGAATCTGAATATGTGGCTGCAACTTCATGCACTTGTCATGCTATTTGGCTTAGAAGGCTATTGAATGAACTTCACTTGCCACAAAAGGAAGTGACTGAAATATTTATTGATAACAAGTCTACACAAGCATTGGCTAAGAACCCAGTTTTTCATGACCGAAGCAAACATATAGATACGAGGTATCATTTTATTAAAGAATGTATCGCAAAGAATGAAGTGAAGCTCAAGCATGTGAGGACTAATTATCAAATTACGGATATTTTTACGAAATCACTCAAATTTGAAGTCTCTCAACATTTGAGGACAAGACTTGAAGTACGAAAGAAAATTTCAAATTAAGGGGGAGTGTTGAAAAGTAATTTGAAAGTTAGTCTAGATACATGGATGTTTAAGTTCATTGTTAGGAGTTTAATTATGTTCATGTATAAGTTATATAGTTAAATATTGGTTCATGTATGGTTTTGAGTTCATATATGGTTTATTTATTTGGGTTCATTAATGGGTTCATATACTTAGATATGAAAAGTCATTTTTGTACCTATAAATACCTCTTTGTACGTGAACTGACATTATTCAAGTAATATACAACCTCTTCTAAACAATTCTCTCCTCTCTAACCCCCCTCACTTCTTAACAGAGACTCGTGATTGACTAATTTTTTCTCTTTTTTTTTCTTACAGATGCTTTAAGTTCTTTTGCATCACAAGGTTTTTGTCCATTGGTTTAATTTGTAGTAGTTATTATAGATATTGAACTGTAATCACTTCCGTACTAACCTGTACCTTTCGTTTTTACGTAGAAGGCAAAGTTTATGACCGAGATTTCTGCACTTAAAAGGAAGGTAAGATTAAGTTTGAAGAGGAAAATGAATCTGGGGTTGTCAAAGGAAGGATTTAGAGATTTAGAGCATATTCATCATTCAACCTGTTTGCTTTTAGAAGCTTTATACGAACAAAGTTAAAATTTCCAAGTAGTTATAACTAAAGCTGTTACGATTATCTTTGTAGTGTGCTAATTAATGAATGTGATTAAAGTATGGCTATCATTAGAACTGTTTTGCCTTAGATGTATGCATGAAAATGTCTATAATAGCTGAAGATAATGACAACTTTATCTGAGTTGCAAGTTGCATGGGCAACAGAACTTGAAAATGAACATTCAGTTTATTTCTTTGTTTTCTCCGAATCACAAAATGGGATGCGCTTTGATGAACTTTATTGTTTAAAAAAGCTAAATTGGGATTAATTTTATAATACCTCCATGTTTGGTCTTTTTAAATGTATATATAGGAAGCCTTGCTGCTGGAAGAGAATAAGCAACTAAAGGAAAAGGTAAGAATTTCCAGTTCTAATAACTGAATCGTCAACCAATTACCAAATCATCTTATTTAATTAGAACTCATCCTGTGGTTTGCTGCATGCAGATGACAATGATGTTCAAATCAAAATGGGCAGCGTCTTTAGAATCTGAAAATATTGCAGTTCAAGAGGAAGGATTCTCATCAGATTCTGCCACCAATGTCTGCAGTTGCAGCAGTGGCCCTCCTGTAGAGGGTGATAGCTCTGATACTTCTCTCAAATTAGGGTAATTTCTGTCTCCTTCTCTTTGTGTGTGCGTCAAAAATGGACTTCCGTTTTTAAAATGGTGCATATCATTAAGTAATTTGTATTTTCTTTTTTTAAAACTCAATATTATATCACTTGCACAGAAGAAATGTAACTCAGCCCACCCTTTGTTGACTCTTGTCCCTTACCCTTTGGTCTTTGGTTATAGAAATGTTTTGGCTGTTACTTAAAACTTCATATGGTATTCTCCTTGATAAGCTAATAAAGACAAGCTTCTGCTAAACACCGTTTCCTAATAACCATGTCATTTCAGTTGTTCCCTGTACAATGTAAGGAGGAATTAATTTATCACTAGCATATAGTCAACCTTGGGAAAGACTTCGTTCAAGTACTTGTTGCCTTGATTTCACACTCCAAAACTTCAGTTTTCAAAAGCTCTCCAAACAAAACGAGTGTTCTTCTTTAACGAGGACATATACCAGATCTATCAGCTTCACTCTTGCAAACATATATTTGTGATGTATGTTAAACATTACTGATCTTCCCTTAAAATTCTTGTACAGGCTTTCTATCTGAAAGCAGAAGACTGAGTGAAGACACAACTTAGATTCCTCTGAGGAACATCAATAAAATGTCGGCTCTTCGTAGTTTGGAGATGTTTTTAACCTCCAAAGATTTAAGTACCTTACTATGTGATGAATGCGTATGGCAAGGAAGACATTTTGTACTCTTCACTGTATTCATGATCCTTGTAGGTGAGTGCCTTCGGTATATATCTGCAAAGATCTAGTGCATACCTCTGAATTCTTCAAACTCTTAATTGCACTATTGTAAAGAATAAAACTCATCCATACTTTCTTTATCTCATTTGAGGAAGCTGCTCCTTACATATCACCTTTGGTTATAGGTGATGTACAAGTCCTATAGGTTAAATCTCTTTTGCGCTTAGTCCATTTAAGCTTTCTGAGTCAGACTTAAGACCTTATTGGATATGTATTTATAGATCTTTACTAGAAGAATAAATTGTGTCTTCTCAAGATATTTTATGTCAAAGTTCTTCGAAAACATCTTTATGCTTAAATCATTATTGGCAAGCATAATATCATATCCATATACAAATCAAAAAGACAAATTTGTTCCCACTAAATTTAGAGTCTATGTAATAGTTAAAAGTATGGTAACCATAACATTTAATTTTTAGATACCACTCATGATGCATGGTTTAATTGATAGATTCAATTATATAATTAGCAAACATAATTCTAGCTTCCCTTCACCTCAAAACATTTGGGATGTTGCATATATTTCTTGACTAGATTATCGTATAAGAAAGTTGTTATAGTATTTATTTGGTGAAGCTCAAGATCAAAATGAGTTGTTAGAGTGATAATGATCCTAAATAAGTCATTGGTTTAGACTAACGAGCAAGTTCTACTACAATTTACTCCCCTTTTTTAGTACATTGTTTAGCTATAAGTCTTGGTTTGAACTTCTTATACTTATGTTTAGTATCTATATTGTTCTTGAATGCCTTTGTACAACTAATGGGTTTAAATATATCTAGAATGTCAGCCAACTTTTGAAAAATGATTGTTTTCCATAAATTACATTATGCTATATAGTCATCAACTCTATATTATAGTAATCACTTACTATAACTTCATTCTAGGTAAAGGGATAAAAAAAATCTCTCTTGAAACATAGTTAGTCTCACCTATATAAATAGCAAAATCATTAAAAAGTGTAAGACTTCTGCCTCTATATGAATGTCTTAATGGTACTATAAGATAAAATATAAGCTTTCTACCTTTATAAAGTTTTCTCATTGTTGCTATAGAATTAGGTTTATCATCTACCGTAGTTTACTTAATAGTATTTGCTCATCTCTAACATTAAGAGCTAAAATTGCATCCAAGTCATCCTTTAGTACCTCTAGAAGTATGTTAACAACCCTCTTCAACAATAGGAATATGTATAACTATCGACACTCAAGCTCCTCAACTAACTTAATGATACATATCTTACATCGCTTTAAAAACTTTAAAGTTCTTGCCTCTACAATTTTGGTACTATGACTAGACTAGTAAAACATATAGCCTTTCTAACCTTCAGGATAGCATATGAAGAATCTAAGAGTTATCCTAGGAACATTTTCTTCTTAAGTAGATTATAAAACTTTAAACTGGATAATCTCAACCTCTTAAATGGTTAAAACTAGGCTTCCTATATGTACATAGTTGAAAAAGAGTTTTGAGAACTGACTTATTTGGAATATGATCAAGATGTAGATTGTTATTTTTAGTACCTCATCCAAAAATACTTCTGAAGGTTTGATCTTGCAATTGTGCTCATCATTATTTCCTATAATTGTAATTGTGCCTCTGTACTTCTCTATTATAATATCTCGATATGTTAAATTATACAACTATGTCATAATTCTCTAAAAGCTTGGTAAAAGGTCATTCCTCTTAACTGAATCACCATGTTTATTACATTATTCTCTATCATAGTCTAACCCAACAATCTTAGTGGGCTTATTGAGTTACTTCTCTTTGAACTTTTCTAAGGCCTTAGACTTATTATACAGTTAACTATATTGAGTAGTCATCAATAAAAGTCATAAATAACTTATTTCTATCAATTGTGGTGTTCAATGGTGCACTAATATCTATGTATATTATCTCTTAAACCTCATTATTTCTAGTGACATGTTTCTTACTTTCGGTGAGTTATCCTCCAATCCAATCTGTATAAGCATCATCAACATCATCAAGAACTAATTTATGGAGGATTTCATCCTTGATAAACCTTTAAACCCTCTTTTAAAATATGACTAAGTATACGTTAAAGTGAATGAATTCTCCTTAGTTAAACTCATTTTAATTTTTTTTGCTTTTCTATATTTATAACTAATTTACTATGATCTTTTAAATTTATGAAATAAAAAACTTATTCAATAAAAATTCACCAATGACAATAGAATTAAGGGATAATGAAAACTTTTTATTACTAAAAACCAATGAATATTGAACTTTGTCAAGTTTAAAAGAAGAAACTAAGCTACACATCATAAATGACATATTCATCACTTTATTCAACATTATACTATAACCTAAACTAACCTATAGTTCTACATCTTAAATGTATTTTACTTCTACCATTTCCCATGCACCTGTTCACATTCCCTCTACTTAGCCTCCTTTTGTTCCTTAATGCACACAATATATTAGCTATATGAATTTAATAACTACTATTTAACCACTACTTGTTTTGTAATACATCCATTAAAGATTAACTAAAGCAAACTAAAACTTAGGGTTACCTTATTTGCTTCTCTTCTTCACATAAGCCTTATAACATTCCCTCTTCAAATTTCACATTTTATTACAATATCAACATATAACATTTTTATTCTTTATCCCACTAAATAGGCCATTTTCTTTGTCTCCATCTTTCTTGAAACTCTTATTCTTCTTCCACTTCTTATTTTTATTCACATAAATCCACTTAGATTTATAAGATTTAGCTATCAAATTCGTAGTTTCACCTTTTTTATGCTTTATCTTTTTATTTTCTTAGACATAGATTAAGATAAGATGATTCACTATCCACACCTCCTTCCTAGAATTATAGACATTCTTCAAAGAACTAAAGTTAGAAGCTAACTAATTCAACACTTAATAAATTATAATAAAATATGAGATCAAGACCTTTATTCCACTTAATCAATTGATTATTTCCTGCATTTTTATGATGTAAGCTTTAAGCCTAAATGCTCCTATCATATCTCAGGGAACTTAATTTATACATAAGTTGACTAGCCTTAGCCTTCTCAAATTTTGTAAATTGTTCATCTAAAGCTATCATGAACCTTTTGGCATTGTTTTTAGACAGTAATCTACCCTTAAATGATGGTGACAATTATGATGGTCAACATATTTACCCTTTTTTCACTTTTGAATAAAAACCTTTTACTCCATTATTCTTTTGAGTTATAGACATAGGTTCATTCTTAATAAAAGCCATATATAAGTTCACCAATCACAAGTATTAAATATTAGCCAATGCTTGCCAATGCTCACACGATTCCATAATTAAGACTTAGGGATCTAACACTAGTCCACTCTAAGTAACCTTGAAGGCAGGCTAAAGGAAGAGTTTAGAAGCTAGTTTGTTAGTGAATATACCTAATTAATGTCTAATTAATATCATTTATCCTTTAACATCTTACCTCAAGTTATAACAAGGTAGAGCTTATTGCAAGCATTCAAGCCCTTTGTATCGGATGTCCAATTCATATCCTTTAATCAACTCCCAACCCTAGCATTAGGTTTTATCATGTATCTCAAGTGAAAAATTCTAAGGATTTTATATCAAAGACATCACACTAGTAGTAAAACTAAAGCTAGGTTTCATTGCCATTACCAACTATGCTTTTAACTTGCCTACTGAGTACTTCCCTCAGGCTTGGCATCTTCTGTAGTGTTTAAAAGGTGTTCACATTAGATTGAAGCTCCCACAAACTTTTCCCTTTCATATGGTGTATATGCTTCCATTGCACCCATAGTTTCTTTTTGTGTATTAATAACTTCCATCATAAACTAATAAAAAGGAACTTACTTATTGTTTGATGGATCTTAAGCCTATGCCTCCTTGATCCTTACGCCTGCATATTTGCTTCCATACAATTTTGGCTTCTGAATTCTTATAAGCATCTCCATTTAATAGCAAGTTCTTCGGTAACCTCTAAATGTCCTTAAACCAACTTTTTAGGTAGAAACAAAGAGGAAAATTGGTAGATGTCTACATTATTAAGGACTAATTTGATCAGTTGAAGCCTTCCAGTATAAGATAAGTACTTATTGCCATATTGATTGATTCTTCTTTTTACCATATTTTTACCATTTCAAATAAACATTATAGTCTTTGTTTGAGGTCTAGTTATGGTGATAGCTACCCCTAGGTAAGTGGATAGAGGTTGCTTGGTTCTTAATATAGCCAAAGAAACTAGTTTAACACTACAGTGTTTAGCGTCCTTGAAGATTATTACGAAGCTTTTCTTTATGTTCACTTTAATGCCAATTAAGTAGGGGCAATGTTGAATTGATTTTAGGAGTGTAAGAATTGAGCTAGGGTTAGCTTTGTAGAACATCAGGAGGTTATATGCAAATGAGAGGCTACACATCTTCATTGAGTTACACCTTTTATGATACTTAAAAGAGGGGTTCATCTTAATATGTGACGTAGTGAGCTTAAGTGGGTGTAGATGGAGAATAGATAAAGGGACAGGACCCTTTTTTTTCCAGGGTATTAGTTTCATAATATATTAGTTAAAAAAATGATATTGAAACTAATAGTACCATTCCAACTTACCGTACCAATTGATATTTAGAAAACTAATAAAAATCTAAAATTATAGGACTAAATTTTTACTAGCATTTTGAATACCAACAGTACTACAAGTTGGTGTGATACTATTATTCAGTATCATTTTCCAACTAGTATGATATAAAACACAAAACCATCCTTCCTTACTCTCTCCATTTGATGACCTCTCTCAACCTCTCAACTCTCACTCTCTCATTGCCCTATCACTGCCTCACCGATGTCCTTGGCGATATGCAGCCAACAACTCCGACAATCACCATGCATCAGACCTTCATTGCCATACAACTCACAGCTGAAACCACTTTATTTCAAGCCATAACTACTCCAACCACCCAAAATTATAGATATTTTTAAGCCTCACCAATGAATGCACCAGACCTTTATTTCCACACAGCTCACAGTCACAGATACTCCAGAGTCCAGATATCTCCGTGCCTCACCAGTTTCCTCATCAACATACAACTTTGGTTGTCGCCATGCAGCGATTTCACTGCTACACAACTTGTCACCATAGTTACGCCAGCTTATGCCACAAGTGCTCTAACCACTCTAGATCTCTTCAATAGTTTTGGTCCTTTTGGAAAACAAATCGACCATTATTTCTTAAGTGAGCATTTGAATGGCATGTTAGGTGGGTCTCTAATTAGCTTTATTATTTTAAAATAAATTTAGGAGCAAGAATGCTAAGAAAGAAAAAAAGTTTACGATGGGCATCTTCATTCTTCAATAATGTAAAAAAAGTTGGTTTGGTTCAAGTGAAATGCGGATGAGATTGGTTTATTGTGGGAATCTTTATTTCATTTTTATTTAGCTAATTCATAAGATTCGTTTTCGTTATGAACTATGTTTGACAATTTGCTTAATGCTAATATAAACATGGTAGCTTTATTAAATTATGCTAATATGCTTGACAAAACCTTTGCATATGTAAACATGCCTATCTATGTTTCCAGATACTTCTATTTTTCACATTATACGTTTTCATATATAAGTTTTGAAATGTATAGTTGGAGAAGTTTAAGTATTGTCTAATCATACTTTAAAACAAATTAGATTATGATGCATAGTCGCATTCTCACCATGATGTGCATCTTTGATTGAATTTGAATAGTAATAGCTTAAAAAATTAAATTATTAAGATCATTATCAAAACCAAAGCTATCAAATTATTCATATATTTCACACAAAACATAATGAATTGCACTACAATTTTTCATCTAGGTTGTCCAATAAATCATATTTTGAAAACTGTAATTGCAAATCACATTTTGCATATTTTGGTTGTCATATGTTTCGTTTGTGATGTGTTTTTGGTTTGTTAATGACGTTTTTAACTTTGAAATTCATGTTTCAAATGTGTCAATATTTTTTCATATGTTACTATTTTTTAGAACTCAAATGAGCATTAGCTGGAACTAAAGGTGGTGTACACATTGTGAGAAAGTTGGCTATAATGTAAAATGGTAAATAAAAACTTTACTTGAAGAGTATCCATATGAGAAAGACAAAACGGAGAGGTTAAACTGTGACATTAATAGTGGAAGTTCTTTTCGTGGTAGTTAGAATGATAATGGGTTGTTGAAGGTGGTACTCATGCCTAACAAGAATGGCTTGTTGCATTTAATGTGAGGAAGGAAAGAAAATAGGTGTCTAACCTTTATGCACTACAAATAACTTCTGGAACTTATCTTTTAATTCGTAGTGCCTTACAATCTGCTCATAATGTAGACGTTGTGATAGCTAGATTGTGGTATAATGCAAGTTTATCATTCAATACTACTCAGTCTTATTATTACCAGCCTATGTTAGATGTTGTTATCTCTTACAATCTAAGATATAAAGCTCTTTTAATTCATGATTATAGAGGTA
The DNA here is from genome assembly GCA_027563595.1 of Erythroxylum suave. Taxonomy (NCBI): domain Eukaryota; kingdom Viridiplantae; phylum Streptophyta; class Magnoliopsida; order Malpighiales; family Erythroxylaceae; genus Erythroxylum; species Erythroxylum suave. The sequence continues at coordinate 7,516,834 of JAOSBN010000006.1, read as the reverse complement.
ATCTTCTGAGCAGCTCCATTTATGAAATGAAAAGTTATTTGGATAAAAAAATGACTTGGTCAACTTATGTTTGTTAAATCATGTGTAGTGATTAGAAAAATAGAAGACATGAGACTATTATTAATTTTTGGTTTATTTTATTAAGCAGATAATATTATTGAAGTCCATTGATGCATATAACCTTATTAGAAATAATGATAATATATTTAATGAACTTGTGAATGAAGTTAGGCCTAAAGACATTGTACAATTCATTAATGATAACGACTTTGCTTATAATGAATCTAAAAAAAGATTGTAAAAGAGGTATAATTCTTTTTATTGTACTTCTTATGCTACATTTTAAATCAACATGATGTTATAATATATAATAGATCCTAGATACTTTCCTATCATTGATGAAATTGTGCAAAAAAAGTAAGAAAAGTTACTAAGTTCATCTATAATCATACATTAGTCTTGAATTTGATGAGAAAGGGTTCATTGATAATATGAATTTGTGCCATCCTACCATTACAAGATTTTGATTAATTTCTTATCACTTTAATATTTTGTTTTAATGAATAAGGAGTTAAGACAACTATTTACAAGTGATAAGTGGGTTATGTTTTAGTATATCTAGTTTAATATTGGAATGAAAGTTTCCCAAATTATATATAAAAATTCAATCAATTTGTTATCCAATTTTGTGAACCTTTGGTGAGAGTACTTCATCTAGCTAATAATGATGAGAAGACAATAATAGGTTATTGTGATAATGTCATACAGAGGACAAAGGAAATGATTAAGGCCACTATGAAAATTAAGCCTTCTTTGTATACACGTTATCTTGTAGTCATCAATTAAAAATGAGAAATACAACTTTACTTTTTGTTGTTTGCTGTTGAAGCATATTTGAATCCTAGTGTCTATTTTAGACCAAATTTGACAAAAAAAGTTGAAGTTAATATGGAAAAGCTATTAACTATCACAACAATTTTTACACATAAGATGAAGCAAGATCTTCTTAGTTAATAAATAGAGGTGTACAAAGATGTTTGTGGTAATTTGGAATACCCATTGCAATTCATTAAAGAAACAAAGTTAATCTAGGTATATATTTCTTCACTTTTGTTACTTATTTGAAGTTAATCATCACTTTATTTTGTTTATAAAGTTACTTTTGTTGTCTTATAGTTGCTTAAGGGGACCAATTTAGAAGTGGAATTCTAGAATTGAAAAGGTTTGCAATTTGAATTCTAAGTCAATGTATTAGTGGAACTAGGTGTGAAAGGAATCAAGACATGTTTGAATTCATCCATTCTAAAAAAAGAAATCCATTAGAACAAAAGGATTGAACAATTTGATCTTTGTTCGATACAACTTAAAACTTCAATAAAGGTAGGTTATTATCATTATTAAATTGAATATATATTTTTTAATTTATTAATTATTTTATTTGTTTATTTGAACTATTAATGGAACAAGTAGTTTTATAGATCTAATGTTCCTTGACCATATTGGTCTTTTAGTGGATTAAGTTTCTCAGAAACTAAGTTTTATAAATAAGAATGCCTTGAAAGAAGATTTTGGGTCGGAAAGTTTTGATTTATCATATAGCGTAATGAATTTGAAAGATGGTGATGATGAGACTCTTTTCAATGATGAGGATTTTGTACCAAATGAAAATTGTAGTCAGTACGATTTAAGTGAATATTTCATCGAATTAATTTTCATGTTTTTCATTTTTATCTTTTGTTTATTTCACTTATATTTAATGCATATGTTAAATTCTATATATGCAATATAAATATAAAACTTTTAACTGTAAGCATTTTTGTTTTAGGTTTCACTTTTACTTTGCTATGTTCCTTGACACGAACTTTTATTGTAATGCTTATGGAGTCAGAAACCTATAGTATTTTAATATATAATGTTTTGACATAATTATTATTTTTACTATATGATGTAAATTTTAGCATTTTAAGTACTTTTTTATTATTTTTAGTTTTATATCTGTATGATAATTAATCGACATTTTTAATATTAATTGTGGTTATTGCTTACATGTGAAATACGTTAAAAACAATTTTAATAGAAATAAAAGATATTTGTTATTTCAAATATATTATTATGTTTTTAAGTTATGTTTAATGTAAACTAAAATTATATAGCACAATATATTGATGGACAATTTTGTAATTTTAAAAAATATCCAAAATGGCATCTAGTTTTGACTAATACCAATATTGTACTGTAGCAAGTCAAATTTGGTTCCAATTTTGGTATGATATTAATAATATTGCTCCTTGCCCTTTGAACCAATTATTTTGCTCTCCATTAACTAATACTCTAAATTAAGAAAATTCTCACACACTGATTAATCCATTTAATGAATTTGGTTGGAAATCCCAAACCTTCAAGAGAATGAAGCAAAAAAAATTCATAACTAAGTCAAAGGCCTTCTTGAAATCCACTTTAATTGCATAATATTTTCTTGAGCCCTTCCTTTAATAACCTATAAATAGTTTTGTGCAAGGAGAATGTTATATCCTATGGTTTTGTACTTAATGTAAGTTCCTTGCGTTGTGCTTCTAAATGTGTTCATCACCTCCTTCAACCTTGACACCAAAATTTTAGAGATGATTATGTTCAATGTATTGCAATAAAAGACAGTTTTAAAGGACCTTGGAGTTAGGGATAGGAATCTTTAGCACTAGACAAATGAATGTTTGATTGATTTTCTTAAATAGTTTTCCATTATTGAAGAATTCCATGATAGCTTTATGAATTTGATGTTTTGTCCATCGCTTTGATTGTTTAAGGAAGTAAGCATTGAAGTCATTTGATTCTGGAGCCTTATTAGAGTTAAGATTCCTCAAGGCTATGTCTCTATCTACAACTTCAATAGGTTTGACAAGATTAGTAGCTTGCATAGAAAAGATTATAGGCGTAAGGAATGAGTTAAGAGTCTACACTACTGAGACACAACTGATAGGAACTCAATTAATTATTTAATTATTTCATAGTACTTAATGATTAAGGACAATAAATTGCTTAAGATACTCACTTTGACTCATATGTGATTTTAGGCACAATTTGGAATCAAAAAAGTTAAAGGGAGTTAAAAGCATGATATTTTGGCCATTTTTAGAAGATTAATTTTCACTTGTCTTTATGGGGCAAGAAGTAAATTAAAAAACAAAAAGAAGATAAGAAAAATAGAAACACAAATAAATCAAAGTTGCTCAAGGTTATTGTGCATGAACCATGCAAGTGTACGTGAATTTAATGTTTTGTATGGCCATGCACACCATTACTTTAATTAATGAAGATAAGGCAACTAGGAGAAGAAGCACACCAAAATGACAACAACACATGAGCTAAAAAATTTAGCAGTTGGAAGCATGGACCAAAATGATGTCGCAAGGAAGAAAACACAAGGCAGCAGATAATGACGCAGCAGCTAGGAAAGAAGTTTCATAAACACAAACATATAGTAAAACAAATAACAGGCGGACACATAGAAGCAAGCATGAAATGGCAGCATAGTAGATAGGAAAAAAATATGGATGAAACATAGACATTGTCTGCAAAACGTAGACGTTTAATAGGTTTATAGTGTTTGTGTTTCACATAAACATTGTGTTCATGCATGAAGCATTTTATCTAAAACACATAGTAATGAGATAGGTTTTAAAAGAAAGTGAACAGTGACAGTGGACAAAAAATTAATTCAAAAAATAAGGAAGAAGGGAGGCACAACAAGAGCAGAGAAGTGGTTCTTCGATGAGACATTTTTAAAGCAACAAAACTATGATAATTTGGAGACCCATAAAGGGGTAAGGTCCTGACGCAGGTTTGGAGGTGATATTGACACCGACGACTCGGGTTAAGTATATTTCACTGTTTTTTGTTTCTTTCTCTAATTAGAAATTGATTGTGTTATCCTATGTTAATTGATTTGGTTTTTCTGTATGGATAATCGTATTCTCGTTATTGTTCAGTTATTTGTGTATGAACCTATTAAACATTGTGAAAAGATGATTTTAATGCATTCATTGAATCGTTTATTTGCAAACTCACCGGTAGAATTTTGATATAATTCGTAATTGTATGTTGAAATTCATGTGTAGTCCCTAATGATTCGTAATCATTAGGGATAACATAACCTAGGTTAAATGAAACATTGTATGTAGTTATTGCCTTGATTAATCGGTTTTTCTAATTCGTAAAGCTACTGCCTAATTAAATCTAGAGATCGTATCTTAGGTTATTCAGTGGTTAGGTTTAATTAATGATTGTATCTTGATTAAGTATTATCTAAAGGAAAACTCGGGTTAATTATTAACCCATGATTAACAGTTACTGGGAGAGGTTTGAGAATAACAAATCAATGAAATATGTTTAATTAGGGTGTAGACTAAGATTAAATCAAAGAACCAGGTCTTTAATTTGTTTTCATTAGGTTATTTTATTTTATTTTATTATTTTAAAATCCAAATCCCCCCCTGGGGTTAAACCTAAACACCAGTTACTTTCGTTTAAGAAACTTTACACATACTCTCTATAGGATTGACCTAGACTTGCCACTGTTATAGTAGTAGATCTAGTTTTTTATTTGACTAGTTTTACGATATGTTGTCAATATTTGGCGTCGTTATCTGGGAGTGTGGTGATTTAGTTTTTGTTTGTGATTTAATTGGTGTTTGGTATATATTTGTTCATAATTAGTTTCTTTTTAGTTATTTCATGATCCTTTTTTTATTCTGTTTTATGTTTGTGATTTATAAAAAAAATCATGGATGGAAATAATTGTTTCTTTAACTCTTATTCTCGATCCTATAACCAAGTTAGATTGATCAACCTAACTTTGGTTATAGATGAGACAATCATCATAATTACTTCTATGATAGTTTGCAGGAGATATAGCAATTCCTGTATAGACCATAAGCTTTTTATCACAACTCAGGTATGCCTTTGGATGACTACATCAAGACCTGTAATGCTGGCTATCTTCAATTTTAACAGGGTATGCAGCAGCTTCAAGAGAGTATGCAACATCTTCAATAGAATACCCTATAATTCCAGCAGGGTGAAAGGCAATCTTAGTCTAGTTTCCAAGTCATGGAAAGCCAACAAAACTCAGATACATCTCTGGAGGAATTGATGAATGTTGAGATTACAAACAATCTCCAATTTCAACAGAGTCTATAATAGTAGTTGCAATAGTTCCAATAGGAAATGAGACAAATAATGTCTAGAAACCAAAACTTGTTAAGCCAAATGGGTCAAATGGTAGTGAGGATCAAACGCTTAGAATACAAATGGAAGAGGAGCAGTCATATCAACTCGAGGCATACCCTATGGATGTAAGTGCGGAAATCTGACAAAGTGATAAAGAGCTTAAGAATCTTGAGTGTAATACTCAAGGAATTGCTTGTATGGAAGAAGTAGAGGAGGAGCTCAAAGCAGAAAAAGGCATATCTTCTAGCTCGAAGGTAAGTACTAAGTTTGTAATTATTTTCGAGACTAACTCTTCACCTTTAGCTAGAAGAATTAGACGAAGAAGGAAAAGGTAAAGAGTTATTCGAATTATCTCAAAAGAGCAAGGATTCAGTAGAGATGAAGAATCTGAAGATAGGGAAGACGATGGAGGTGAACGATTATTAACCAAAGCCCTATTTAGAAGAACCTCACATGGAGAAGCCGTATGTGACACCTAAAGATCAAAATTTTGTCACATGAGGAAACATGAAGTTGAGCCAACGACCTTAAACAAAAGTGATTCTTGGGAGGCAACCCAAAGGAAGTAAATTTCTTTTCTTTACATTTCTACATTACTTTTTTATGCATGTGAGTTTTTGATTTGTTTTTTCGCTTGTTTTAAGTGTTCAATCAAAATGAGAGAAAGAATAAAACAAACAAACAAATGTTTTCTCATTTTATATTGCTTCTAGAATTATATAGTCATTATTAGAGTGTGACTTAACTAGAGAATTTCATAGAAACTTTAGCATGTATTTTTACTCTTGTGATTGGTCGATATGCATTATCTTTAGAAGAGTAGTGACTAGTGGCAGACAAAGCTGGTGAGAATTTGAACCTTATTAAATTGACTCATCCATATCAGTCTTATTGTCTTTTGATGATGTGTGACCTTCATAAATGTACATCCTGACTTTGCTTTGAGTTTAATTCTATTTGAGACCATATTTTTATCACATGAATTAAAATGGAAATGATTAGGCATTCTTTGTTTCACAAGCTCCATTAGCCAAATAGCCTACCCCATTAATATGATTTTTCCCTTGTGAAGCCCCCTTTGAGCCTTATTAGCCTTTCTTTTTGTATCAACCACACTACATGCTTTAATACTTAACTAAATGTCCAACCCAAGCTATAAAGTTAGTAGAACATTTGTGATTGTTGAGTTTGTGGATGTACAAAATTCTAAGTATGAGGGTATACATATCTGTGGATTGGTTATAATGATTGAGATGTTATTTTATGAGTAATCATTGAAATTCCCATTTTGACGTAGTTAATTTTAATTTTTATACAAGAAAAGAAAAGAAAGGAAAAGAAAGAAATAAAAGAGAAAAGCAAAAAAAAATTGTTTAAATAAATGTATCAAGGAGGAAGGGCATATATGGTTTGCAAGGTTATTCATACTTAATGCATCTTCCTAAAGTTGTTTGAATGGGTTACTTGAGTATGTTGAATATGAAGTAGATGTTGACTTGGAAGGGTCATTCTTTGTGGTTTCAATGTATTTTCATCAATTGTATAAGTGATCCCTTTGGATTGGTATATACTTCGAGTGGTTTGTGCATGAGAGATCAAGTTTGAGTTATGAAACTTTTTTTTGCATTCATCATAGTTGATGTACACAATTGTGAGTGAATGTTGGTTGTTGCACTTGATAGTACATTAAGTGTTGCTTGTTTCTCTAGCCTTAATAGCTTTCATACTACTTGAACCAAATACATCTTACCTTACTTTTACCTACATTATAACCTTGAAAAGTCCTTTGATCCATGATTTTGCATGTGAACATTAGTGGTGAAAAAACGAAATGATATGCAAAGTTGTGGAATGACATGATCATAAATGGTGTTGAGTGTACCTAAGGATATATTTTAATTAAGCACAATTTTCAAGTCTGCCATCAGATTGCTTAGTTTTTAAAGGTAATAAATGTTGATAGATCATAAGTAAAAGCTTGGAATGTTATGTTCTCTCTATGATTTTTGAAAGTAATTCATCTTTGCTTATGATTATTTATTCTTGGAACATATGGGAAATGAGTTAATGTTTTCAAGTCATTGAGCTTAATTTTAATCTTTTCCCTAATGACGGCCAAAAACTAAGTTTGAGAGAAATTGATAGGTACTTAATTGATTATTTAATTATTTCATAACACTTAGTGATTAAGGATGATAAATTGCTCAAGATACTTATTTTGACTCTTATATGATTTTAGGCACAATTCGGAAGCAAAGAAGTTAAAGTGAGTCGAAAGCATAATATTTTGGCCATTTTCTGAAGATTAATTTTTCACTTATCTTTATGGAGCAAGAGAAGAAAATTAAAAGACAAAAAGAAGATAAGAAAAATAGAAACACAAATAAATCAAAGTTGCTCAAGGTTGTTGTGCATGGACCATGCAAGGTGTACGTGAATTTAATGTTTTGCATGGCCATGCACACCATTACTTTAATAATGAAGACAAGGCAGCTGGGAGAAGAAGCACACCAAAATGACAACAACACATGAGCTAAACAATGCAACAGCTAGAAACTGGACCAAAACGACGCAGTCAGGAAGAAAATGCAAGGCAGCAGATGAAGACGTGGCAGCTAGGAAAGAAGTTTTGTAAACACAAACATATAGTAAAACGCTACGCAAGTGGACAGATGAAAACAAGCATGAAATGACAATGTAGCAAATAGGAAGCATAGATGATGAAATGCAAATGTTTAATAGTTGCATAGCGTCCGTGTTTAATGCAGACGTTATGTTCACGCATAAAGAATTTTATCTAAAACACACAGTAACAAGGTAGGTTTTAAAGTGAACAGTGATAGTGGACTAATAATTAATTCAAAAAATAAGAGAGAAGGGAAGCATAGCAAGAACAGAAAAGTGGTTCTTAGGTGAACAGTGATAGTGGACTAATAATTAATTCAAAAAATAAGAGAGAAGGGAAGCACAGCAAGAACAGAAAAGTGGTTCTTAGGTGAGACATTTTTAAAGCAACAAGGCTATAATCATTTGGAGACCCATTGAACGGTAACATCCCGACACTAATTCTGGGTTGATATCGACGCCAACAACCTGGGTTAAGTGTGTTTCATTATTTTTTATTGTTTCTTTCTCTCATTGGAAATTGATTATGTTATCCTATGTTAATTGATTTGGGTTTTATGTATGGATAATCGTACTCTCATTATTGTTCCATTATTTGTGTATGAACTTAATAGGTATTGCGAAAAGATGATTTTAATGTGTTCATTGAATCGTTTATTTACAAAACCATTGGTAGAATTTTGATATAATCCGTAATTGTCATGTTGAAATTCATATGTAGCAACTAGTGATTCGTAATCATTGGGGATAACATAACCTAGGTTAAATGACAAATTGTATGTGGTTGTTGCCTTTATTAATCGATTTTCCTAATTCGTAATGCTAATGCCTAATTAAATCTAGACATCATATCCTAAGTTATTTAGTGGTTAAGTTTAATTAACCATTGTATCTTGATTAAACAATACCTAAAAGAAAACTTAAGGTAATTATTAACCCATGATTAATAGTTGCTAGGAGAGGCTTCAAAACAACAAATCAATGAAATATATTTAATTAGGATGTAGGTCGAGATTGAACCAAAGAATTAGGTCCCTACCGAATTCCCCAATTTTATCATTTTTCACTTGTTTTCTTTAATTTGTTTTCACTAGGTTATTTTTATTTTATTTTATTATTTAAACAGTACATAAAAGAAAACTCGAGGTAATTATTAACCCATGATTAATATTTGCTAGGAGAGGTTTCAAAACAACAAATCAACGAAGTATATCTAATTAGGGCGTAGGTCGAGATTAAACCAAAGAATTAGGTCCCTAACGAATTCCCCACTTTTATCATTTTTCGCTTGTTTTCTTTAATTTGTTTTCATTAGGTTATTTTTATTTTATTTTCCTATTTAAATAGTACCTAAAAGAAAACTCGAGGTAATTATTAACCCATGATTAATAGTTGCTAGGAGAGGTTTCAAAACAACAAATCAATGAAGTATATTTAATTAGGGTGTAGGTCGAGATTGAACCAAAGAATTAGGTCCCTACCGAATTCCCCACTTTTATCATTTTTTGCTTGTTTTCTTTAATTTGTTTTCATTAGGTTATTTTTATTTTATTTTCTTATTTAAACAGTACCTAAAAGAAAACT
>JAOSBN010000006.1:7479189-7500609 GCA_027563595.1 Erythroxylum suave | reverse complement strand
ATCCATTCCAATCATATCAAGAATTATAATGAAACACATATGAGTTCACCACTCATCAAGATTGTGGTTCATAATAAATGAATGTTTAAGTTATATGTTTTAAGATTAAAGTAATGACCCACTTTATTCTTGAAAACATACTTGGTTCCATATTCATTTAATAATGCCATTATCTTAGTCAACTACTATCATGATATGAAAACTCATCATTCCCTTGAAGTAAACTCCTTTACTTACATGGAGATAAATCACAACACTATAGTCTAGATTATAATCAAGCAACCTACTTGATTATTCAACTGTGAATCCATTAATTTAGATTATAATAATATACATATTTCCTATACATCTCTATATATATGTATATTACTTACAAAAGAATCTTGGTACCTTATGACTAGATAATAAATATCTAGTCATTAAAACCAAACTCTTTTATTTTATTAATAATAAATATTTCCATTACAAAACTATAATTGAACAAGATTTAGGTACATGTAAATACACTTGCTTTCCGGGGCACTATATTTGGCCACTGCGGTAGTCTTTGTCCCAATCCTTAAGCCTTCTTCTCGGAACCTACATGGAGGCAAAACCATCATGCTAAGCATATAGCTTAGTGGCGAATAACTAAACAAGATAAAATCTGGTGATTATTTCTAACAATCGTCTAATATTCAGATACACTAAATCATAACAAATCTCGAACAACCTTTAATTGTTCAAATTGCTAAACATTCTAATATTATTTGCATTATAAAAAAATAACATATCATAACGTAATATACTTGTCTCAAACTTATAAATATCTAAACAAAATATTAGAATCACAAAACAAAACTTTAAAGTATCTGGACAAATTTTGTTTATATCAAAACAACATTTAGCTGTATCAAAATTGAATTTAACTTATATCAAGTTAGAATTTATCTTGTTTCAAAATTGGACATACATTAGAATACAAAACAAGTTAGCCTGATAATCCTTTTTACAGAAGTGGGTAACGGAACCAGAATTGGAGATACAATTGGTATCATAGACCAGGAGAGACTTATGTCTCGACACCATAGTGTCATTATCAGGAGACACTGAAGTGTCAATATTAGGAGAGACTTATGTTTCAGACACCGAAGTGTCATTATCAGGAGACACCGAAGTGTCGATACCTTAAATATGTCCAGGTGCAGTTGCAAACCCTTCTAGGCATGCCTATTTACCCACGACTAGGACTTAATAGTTTTAAAATAATCCATTTCAGATTTCATAGTCACAAGCAAAAGATGTTATGTCTTTATTTCACTTTCATCAAATTGAACATATATATATACACATCTAACTAATCATACCTTATAAGCATAAACATTTGTAATAATGTACCATTAAAGGCATTATGTTTTTCCCATTCCATATTATGACACAAAGTTCCAATTTGTAAACAATCATATTCAATTTGCATCACATAAATCTTTTGAAACACATTGGTATTCATAAGAACACATTCATCTTTAAACACATCATTCTTTTCAACATTAGACACATTATTAATTAACCTCACATTCTTTAAGTAATTATCTTCATTAATAAACCATAACTCAATTACATTTTACTCCATTAATCGAACATATTCTAGGTTCATTTTTAATCTCAATTAAGTTTAATTAAACCATTGTTAAAAGCCTTAACCTTATATATGTCAGAAATTGCACAAAACTAAGTTTTTCACCTTCTTATTCCTTTTCTAGATTTTCTTCGGATAGGTTTAGGTTAGTTTTGTATGGCCATTTTGACATAGAAACTAAAATTTCTGGGTAAAAAGTTCTTCTAAAACAATGTTTCTGTATGTCATAAGTTGCTAAAGAATTAAAATTAATGCAATTTGGTTCAATATTTCTAGAGTTATACTCAAAATACTACATACTGTTTTCAAACAGTGACAGTAACCCAAACTGAACTTCAAGATAAATTTCAAAACCCTTAGAGACAGAACTAAAATTCTAGTACTCTATGAAAATTGTAGACATATGTATGTAGTCTAATATAAAATTAAAATCACCCCATTTGAATATCTACAGGTCAAGTTATGGCTAAAATACTGATGTCTGTTCAGTGGAACCACTACAATTAACTCATATCATACACCTTCAATGCCCTTTCACCAAAGTTCATCAATTCCACTTCAAATCCACCTTATTCATGTCTCAATTCTACATCAATTTCATGTCTGGAACCAATTCAAAAATCATTCATTAAGTAACTTATAAATCAATATCTTCCACACATCAAAACCAAACCAGAAATTATCATATAAGCATCATTTTTCCAGCATTCAATTCTCATCATTTTATCACATATTCAAGTCAATTCAAATCTCATAAAACTTGTATGAATACATGATATCAAGTTCAGAATTCCCTTACCTAAACTTCAAATTCAACTCCAAAGAATTAGCTACTCCAGCCCTTCCAAGCAACCAACAGAAGTCCAAATCTTAGCACTAAGAAGACAACATAGAAGATAACATAATCTACTTTCTTGATGCAATATTTGGCTAAGAATTTAGAGTGGTAATGCACGAATTTACAGGAAAATTTTAAAGCTAAAGGAGAGGGACAGTTTCGGTGGAGAGGTTTCAATGAAGGATATAGAAACTTCTAGCAGGTTTGACACCTAAGTTGATAGGTTTCCTAACCTTGGAGGAGCACATGTCATCAAAGAATTTGTCACATCAAAATGATGTAGAAATTGTGTAAAAAATTTTGAGTGGTAAATGGAAGTTTCACGTTCTATTTTCAATTTATAATAACAGGTATTTCTTTGAATGTTATAGAAATGAACTAGAATGAGTTAAAAGCCAAAGGAAAGGCTAGTGTATTATCTTAAAATGAGAAGAAGTAAAGTGATAATTTAGAGAAAAAGTAAAGTTGAAAATAGAAAAAATTGATTTGTGAATGGATGGTTTTTATGCTTTGTTTCCTTGTATTGACATGGATTGCTTTGTGTGTTATAGAGATTAGAAAAAATGAAGTTGAAGTTAATGAAAAAGAGTATTATGGTGTCTTGAGAATGAGGTAAAAAAAGGTGATAGTTAGGAATAAAACAAAGGTGAAAAATGAAGTCAAACATATGCAGAAAATTGATGAGGAATATGTAAATGAAGATGTTTTATTTATGTGATTATGATAAAAAAATCTTGTATGATGTGTTTTGTGGATGTTTTGAATTGGAATGGAGGTGAGAATGATGAGAAATTAAGCTAGAAATGATAGATATGCATAAGAAGGGTTAGATGTAACTTGTAGGAGTTGGAAATCTGGAAATTTCCCAGTAAATGTCCGTTGGGCGGACTTCATGTCCACTGGGTAGACATTCTCTGGAATTTCAATGCTCAAGCTCCATTAATGTCCGTTTGGAGGGAGATACATGTCTGCTGGGTGGACATTTTCGGGAAATTTGCATAAATGTACAATTTTGACCTTTTGACAGCAAAACCTATTTTTGGGGTCTTTACAAAAGTTGTAGAACCGGAAGTCCTCTTCAAAACCATACTTAAATGACCTTAATCTAAAATCTATAGTGAAAGTTATGCCTATTGTCCCAAATCATGTACATATATGCATTTTTGAGTTATTAATGCTTCCCTATGATGCAATTGGACTTAATTAGGCTTGAATAAGCTTGAATTGAACCTAGAGTGACGCTCAGATTAAGTGTCTAAATGTGTGATATGTGTGAGGTGATAATTGAGGTTACAACTTAGTGAATGAATTATTGATATTAAATTACCAAAAGCATAAGTATAACGGGAATGAAGATGTTTATATGATTGTAGTTGTGATTCAAAAGAGTTGAGTGATATGTATTAAGTAAAGGTGAGTGAGAATTGGATATTATGAGAGCATATAATGCTAGAAAATAACTGACAAGTGAATGATTGATGATATTAGAATAACCAATTTCTTTGAGCTATGAACTTAAATGTAAGCTTCATACATAAATGAAGTTAATGATCGAGTGATGTGATTAAAGAAACATACCTAGAATAGTCAAATTAAGCATGCATTACACATTATACATATACATATGTGTATGATTGAATATGTATATGATTTTGTAAATAATAATGTGTGTGTAATATTTGTATTGCATGATGTTGATATACAAAATTGAACGTCAACATCCAGACGTTTTCAGATCTTGAAAACTAATGCTAATTTGGAGCGTACTGTGAGTCGACCTAGATGGTCTTACTTTAATTGTTTGTTCTATTCTAAAATTCTGTATTGAATTGGTATGTGATGTGAATGCATTGATTTCGGATATTGAAGGTCTGAGGCATTTAATGCATGTAAAACATTTTGGAAGTGCTCATTGAATGTGAATTTGACTGAATAAGTGTTTCTTAACTTAATTGTTGAATATCGGACCAAAGGTTTGATGATGAATGTGAACGCCAATACGAATGTGAATGATTGCGCACTAATGATTGATTGAAATTTTGAGATGTGATACATTTCATTATATGAATGGATGAACAGATAAAGGCTTTTGTGATCAGAGTAACCAACAAAAAAGAGCTTAAAGCTCATAATTTGGCAAGAGCCTCAAGTTCACTATGTAAAATGATCCCTGAATTGCCAATAGATAAGGGACAGTTATTAACGAGCTTGGTATCCACAATGGATATGGGATAGCTATAGGTACTCGTTCATAAAAATAACAATTGAAAGTGAGTCTCATCAGCATTGCATATATATTTGATGTGCATGTTTAAATTATTGAAATAAACTATTTGACTACTCTGAATGAGAAATGTGAAATAAATGAACAAAGTGTTATGTGATGCTATATGGTTAATGTTGAAATGATGTATATTATATGATGACATGAAGTGTATATGAATTTGAAGTATGAATTGATGTGTTATATGATTGAGTGAGCCATCGAGTCTACTCATTGAGTTCGCAAAACTCACCCCAAAATTTACAACCTATTTTTTAGGCTCAGAGGAGACACCCAGTTAGACCAATTGGAGTCTAACTACTGCTTTTGAGTAAGAGATAGAGGTCGGGATCAATTAGCGTCTGCATATATTTTTTGTAAATTTAGTAATAAATATTGTATTCCATAAGCTTCATTTATTACAAAAATGAATTAAGGTTGTAATAATAGTTATGATCAAATACATTTTGTATTTGTGATCAACCCAAAAGATTATTGAAATTTCAAAATTTTGTTTAATGTTTGATCTAATGCGAGTTTGTAATGATAATTGTAATTGGTGATGTTTTAAATAAATTGGGCCATTAATGGTTATTGGTTTTCTAAAAAAAATGTGTGTAATGTTTGAGAAAAATTTGCAATGAGTTATGTTTGATTGCTCTATTGCGCCGCTTTCATAAGATGTGTGTCCCAATGTCCTTAGGATGTAAGGATATGTGCTCAGTGGTAGTGGGGTGTTACAAATGATCTCTTTAGTAAGATAGGTATGAGATTATAGGAAGTTTCATCATTAATATCTACTACATAAAAAGCTATAGGAAACACTAAATCATTTACCTTCACGAAAACATCCTTAATCATGCCATATAGATAAATGTTAGTATGATCAACTAATTGCATGATAACATTTGTTTCTTTCTATAAGTCTAAATTTAAAGAAGCATAAATGGGATGAGGCCTAACATTAATTGATGCTCCTAAATCTAAGGTGGCATTTTTAATCATAGTGTTACGAATTTTACAAGGAATGGTAAACATGCCTAGGTTCTTGTACTTAGGAGGTATTTTCTTTTTCTAAAGATCACAAAAGTAGTTTAACCCATCCTAATCATTTCATTATCTCTCAACTTTTACTTATGGTGCATAATTTTTTAAGAAATTTTGCATACATCGATACTTGCTTGATCTCATCTAATAGTGATATATTCACCTCTACCTTTAAAAAAGTCTCCTAGATCTCCTTATCCTTATCCTTATCCTCCTTATTTGACTTTGCTAACCTGCTAGGGAAAGGTGGAGGGTTAATCTTAACAACAATTGGGGATTCAACATTTCCCTTTGAGCTAGATGGTATATTCCTTTCTCCTTTAAATCTTTCTCAATTTCCTCTTCACTATTCATCCTTTATGTAGTTCTCTTAGGATCCTCAAGTTTCTACCACTCTTTAAGGTGATTACAGTAACACTCTTCATCTTTATCTTAGGTTATAATGTTGGTTTTCCTCCTCTTTGCGTAACTAAATGCTTGATAACTGCTACCATGGCTCATATAGTTGTTTAAATTCTAGATGCTAGTTTTAGTTTTTTAGAATTGAGATATTGTTTTTTGTTGAAACTACTTTACATCTTCTAAAATTGCAAAGTGTTAGTGGTAAGAGTTTAAAACATATTTCCAATGATGTACTTGAGGAAGAGAGGAGGCCTATTGTCTATATTGAAATTATTATTTGCCTTGTGGCCTATTTCGAAACACCTACGTTGATGTCCTGTTTCTGACATACGTGTGATATCCACATGAGTATACACTTTAATGATAACTGCAAAAATTATGAGTCAGTTCCCTGCCCTCTAATTTCCATATAAAGGACACGTCCAGCATAAATACCTTATTTAACTTCTATTCTGATTGATTGAATATCTTTCATAAGAAATCGGAGTAAGATGTGGCAATTTTTTCCAGGAAATACCTAATAAAAAATACACACTATTTCTTCTTTTCTATCAAATTGGTCATAAACATTCCCTACATTCCATGAAATTGTGCACCATAAATAAGAGCTAATAATGGACTGGCGATCCCATAGAAAAACTTCACGACCTTTGTGAAAAAATAATATATAAATTAGAATAATAAATATTATATTATTCATTAATAATTCTATCTATCCAAAATTGTATCTACTAAAAAAAATATTATTCCTTCCATAACTCAAGTTTGAGTAATCTCTCCATTCTAGGTTATAGGTTGGGGAATATTGGTTGCATTTATGGGAAAAATTAACCTCTATAACATTGATATACTTTGTGTTTCCATCTTGTAGAGTTAGATGAACATCTGTAAGACAATTCACATTTATACATATTCGACAAGCTTTCACTTGTGCATGTTCTATAACAAATTGTCTAAAAACAGCTTTTAGTTCATCTAAATGATGTTTTACAATGAGTTTTTTTTTACCTCATTTATGCTACAAACGTTTTTATGGATGCAAAATTATTGAGTGTTTGCCACCATAAGCTCGATTAAAGTTCTGGTATGCACGGGAGTCTTTTCACACAATGTTCTACCACTTGCTGCATTTACCAAGCTCATATCTATAGGTAATAATCCTTCATAGAAGTATTAGATAAGCAGTTGTTCCGTGATATTGTGATGAGGTCAGTGGCATATAACTTCTTAAAACACCCTTAATACTTGTAAAGGAATTCTCTACGATTTTTTTCATCCCACAAATCTCTTTCCTTATACTAGTTTTCATTCATGCTAGAAAGTACTTCTTAAAAAAAGCTTCTTCATTTCGATCTATATGCTCACACTCCCTGTAGGAAAATAAAAATCCAGTCTCCTTAAATGAAAATGGAAAGGCTCTTAGTACAATATGCTCATTTGTCACAGATATGTGCTTAATTGACTATGAATTTATTCCATAACACTTAGTGATTATTTCTAAGAAAATGCTTAAGATACTCAATTTAGTTCATATTTGATTTTAGACACAATTAGGAAGCGAAAGAGCTAAAGTGAGTTGAAAGCACTATATTTGAGCTATTTTTCGAAGATTCACACTCACTTGTTTTCATAGAATAAAAAGAAGAGGATTAGAGCAAAAAGAAGACAAAAACATGAAGAATATGTGATGTAAATTGGCCAATGGCCATGCATAAATTTGTTATAGGTGTAAGACATCTCTCATGCCCATGACACACATTGCATGGGTGTGACACTCAAGTCACGCCTATGCAAGGTGCCTCATGGTCGTGAACACCAAATCACACCTATGAGAAATGTGCAGCTATCCCAAAACATTTTAGTATAAAAAGAACATGTTGTGACGGTAAATGTTATGTTTTCATTTGGAAAAATGTCTGAAGGGTTTTGGGAGGATCCAAGGGCAATAGAGGAGCTACCTTGGAGATCTGTGGAGGGCTAGACATTCCAACGTCATTTTAGAGGTGCCATCGACGCTAATGACCTAGTTAAGCATTTCTCTCATTCTTTATTGTTCTTTCTCTTAGGAATTGATTGTGTTATCATATGTTTAATGTTTGAGCTGTTATGTGAGAATGATTGAATTCTCTATTTGATTATTTTTATGTAAAAACACATTACTATAATTTCAATATAATCCATAATTGTTATATTTGAGATTCAATTGTAGTGACTAATAGTTGGTAATAATTAGGGATAACATAATCTATGTTAAATGATCCGAGCTTGTGTAGGTATTTCCTTGATTAATCTATTTTCCTAATTCATAATGCCACTATCCAATTAAATCTAGAGAGCTTGTACTAGGTTATTCGGTGGCTAGGTTTAATTAACGAGCTTCTTTTAATTAAACACGACCTAAGGGAAAATCGAGGTTAACAGAGCTTGCTGTTAATCTACAATTAATAGTTGCTAGGAGAGTGTTGATAGTAAAAACAATCTACTTGTTTTATGCTCAAAAATTATAATTATACAGGTCGTGACTTGTAGCTTAAAAGTGGATATCGATCCCACAGGGATTGATGCCGAGGCACCACTTAATTTGGATCAAACTTTGTTTAAGAAACGAAATTGTTTTTAATGAAAGCAATTTAGAAAATTAAATTAAAATTAGAAGACTAACACAAAATAGTAAACAATATTGAAATTGCAAAAAATTGGAATTCAAGAATCTAAGGATTAGAGATTACTTTTTTCCTATTTGTCTCCCTCCTATTTTATTGATTGAATTTTGTCTCACCCTAGATTTCTGAATGTATTAGCTACCCTCTCTCAAGGTGTAATTAATTGTCTCTAACCAAATTAAAGGGAATCAATTGGATGATCTCTCAACCTACCCAATGACTGTACTAATTCAACTAGTTGTTAAGCTACGATTCAACTAGTTATTAAGCTATCCTATAGGTGATCAATTGAATTCGCCGAGATCCCACTTCTAACTAATCAATTAATATGATGATTGTATGTCTAGAGGCTGCCAACTCTCGTTGTACAAACCTACTCACTCTCTCTATTTATTGCAAGATAACAAATAAAATCACCAATCATCAAAGACAACTTTATTCAATTCAATAAAATAGGAGTTTTAACAAAATAGTTCAAAAGTAATCCCTAAAACTAAATTTGCCTAGCTTGGTCCCCATAACATCATAAACATTCAAATAATCCATCTTAAAAAGATTAGAATAAATAAAAACATAGAAAATTGAATAAAGGAAGCTTCTTTTCTTCTTTGTCAAAATCTGGAATTTTTGATGTTGATGTACTATTTTCCCCAATCTTAATGATGATCCTTCAATCTTCACCTTCTTGAAGGCTTAAATCTTGTGTTCTTCACTCAAGGATGGTGTTTCTCTAGAAGGGTTTCGTCTCCCTTAAGATGGAGGCTTAATTATCCTTTAATAGTCCAAAACCTTACGTTTAATAAAGCCCCGTGTATTAATTCGGATTGTAATTCCCACGATCGTGCGAAATGGGATGATTCCTATGATCGTGGGAATTGGCCAAAGAAAACTTCCTCTTTTCTTTTCCTCTTTGATCTCTAGCTCAATCTCTAAGTTGCTTCATCTTCATTCCTATATATAAATAGTCAATTCTTACGTTAAATTAACATCAAACATAAAAGAACAACAAAGGAAATTAAACTAAATGAAATAATACAAAATGAATCCTAAATTACAACAATGATTAACAATTATGTAAGAAAGCATATGCCAAATACCAAGAAAAGCTTATACTAAAGCACACCTATCAAGAATACAACATTTCATTCAACTTAATTGAACAACCATTTCTTGTAAAAGTTAAGTGCAATCTCGTTTTATTAAGACATGAAATAGATACAATGTTCTTTGTCACGATAGGTACGTAATAGCGATTATCCAAAATTAACTCTGTCCTACTAAGAAGATATAAAACATAGGTTCCTATGGCTAATGCAATAACTTTTTCTCCATTTCCCAAATGTAGGTCCATCTCTCCCTTCTTGAGCAGTCGACTATCCCTGAGGCCCTACATATCAACACATATGTGTGAGCCACATTTAATACTAATACCCAAATATTATGATCATAAATAGTATTAACCTTAATGAAAAATAACATATCTGAAGTAGATGATGGAGCATCTAATGCCTTCTTCTAGTTTAGTCACCCCAGATAGGCTTTACATTTCCTCTTCTAATGCCCTTCCTTGTTGTAATGAAAGCATATTCCTTTTGGTGTTTTCTCCTTTGCATTCTTCTTGACTACACCTCTTGTTGGATTCTTAGACTTCATTTAATTCCTTTTGCGAGAACCAGAAGCATAGTCCACCGGCATCATAGCCTTACTATCCTTCTTGATAGTTTACTCAATTGTTTTCAGTAGATTAATCAGTTTAGGTATTGAAGTGATATTTGGTTCATCTAATAATTAAGCACAAACTGTGAATAACTATCGGTCAAACTAATCAGAATTAAGTCTATACTTAATTTATAAACCATTATGAAACCCAAACTGGCTAACCTCTCAATGTATCAATTCATCTTCAGCACATACTTCTCTGGACATGATCCTTCATCCATCTTAGAGTGAAAGAGGAATCTATGTTTTGAACCTTTCAGATTGAGCTTGCTCATCAAACATTTCCCTTAGATGGTCGACTATGGTATAAGCATCTATAGCCTCATTTCGCTTTTACAGTTCTAATGACATAGAGGCCAACATAATGTAGCTAACTAGCTCGCTATCATCCAATAGCTTCTTATAAGCTTTTTGATCCTCATCAAAAGCATTAGCAGCAGGGTGATCGGAAAGTGGCTCATCTAAGACATATCCTAATTTTTCATATTTGAGAACAATTCTCAAATTCCGTAGCCAATCTAAGAAGTTTGGTCCCATGAGTTTGTTGGAGTCAAGTAAAGAGCATAAGTTCAAATTGGAAGAAGACATCATGACGATTCAATAACCTAGAAGAATGAGAGAAAGCATTATAATGTACATAAATGCATATCGATAACTACTTTAGTCAATACATTATAGGTCCCATTATTTTATCCAAATCCATTGCCCATATTACGAATTTAAGAAAATTATAATTTTCCTAATGGGTCGATATTCAATATCACAAAGAATGACCTTATTTTTCCCAACAAGCCACCTTAGGTCAATCAGCAGGAATCGCTCATACCAATTGTATTCAGTTATGCAACTTTTGACTTGTGCCATTAGCTATTGATTTAGCACACTCATTGGGTTATTAACCCTTGATGTGTATACATCCCACGAATACTACGGAACTCTACCTCTATCCACATTGACCTTGGGTTTGTCCAACAAATCAAAGCTTCCAGTTAAGACTAACCCATTAATCCAAAAATCTAATTTCCATAGTTTAAACATATTCATGTAGTGCGGGCAATTATGGTTCTCGTCATATCAATGGAAGGCGTAAGTCCTAATATTTTGGTTTAGGGATTTATTCTTAGGTATCATCAATACTTGGATGATATATATATTTAGATTACGGGCAACTTAATTAAATTGAGCTTATGTCCATAACCACCCTTAAAATGCATTTAATGCATGTATCAAACAAAGGAGGTTTAATTTAGGTTGTGACTTGACTATGCTTCTAAAGTTTGTGATTAGATTTAACTCTTGAACCAAATCCAATATAAGTGTTAGTCGGCTAATTCGAATTATGAGTGTGATTCAATTAGGAACTCCAAAATTTAATTATTTTAATGTCCAATTAAACACTTTATTTCTAGTACACATGCCTTTTTCTAGTCACGTTAGAAATATTATGCTCTACTTGGATTAATTCTAAATCAATCCCTAGGGTTTCAAAAATTCCTAAACATCAATTACTCATCTAAAACATTCCTAGGTCATCTCAAATTTATTAAGATAATTTCAGCACAAGCCAAAAAATATCATGACGACCAAAATTATCAAGATAAATGAGTTAACCTATCAGACACTAAAGAGACTAATTCGATGTCCGAAAATTTTTTAGAACCCTAATTTCAAGCACATGCACTTAGCATGCTACTGGCACAAAAATAATACATCTCTTATCTCATGAAATAATTTCAAGGTATTATAATAGAAACACATACACATAATTCATCAAACAAGTCCGCCCTATCAGCTTTCAAAAAGTTGTCTAGTGTTGACTTTGACTTGATCTATTAATCGAATCAAGTTAAATTAATTCTAGAAAAATTCCAGTCATATACATATTCTAACTGCGCCTAATAAAAAAATTTCAGAATCTTATTCCTAAGAATTCTTTATAAACTAAATGGAATTTGCCAGCACATCATATGTCCACTAACACTTGTCATACACCGCTAGCATGCATGTAAAATCGAGAATTGTTACAAGAATTTATATGAAAGAAAATCATAATGGTTATAATTTATACAAAATTTTTAAAAACAACATACATGTTAGTCACAACCTAGCAAATAGTTTACACAAGTTCAATAGATCACCTTATACATGCATAATTTACTTTGACACCACTATTTGAGAGCCATGGCTCCATGCATCACAAACATGGCAAGGCGATGAAAGTGTCGGGATCAAAAGTCCAACCCCACGAAATCCCCAGAAAAATCTAAAATCTATGTGCTTGTATAAACAAATTATAAGAATATGAAATTATAGTAAATGTACCTTGCAAATACTCCTCCTTTCTTAAATCTTTTCCTTGTTTAGGTTGAAGCAAACACCAAAGACCTTCCTTGGCCTCTAGAGAGCATGAAAAGATGAAGAAAAATCAGTGTGTAAGGGGGGTTAGAGCACTAAACAAGATGAGTTCAAGTAGATGTTCTAGTGAGAGTTAGATCAAGACTAAGTTTCATACAATTAATCTCATGCAACAATTGCTTAAAATTGCATGAATAAATCTTAAGGATCACTCCTCAAAACTTCCAAAACTCTTTTAGACCCTTAGTCTCTCTATTGATTGTGTTTTTGGGTTTAAATTCATGTGTACATAAGTGAAGAGCTCACTTAATTCGGTCATAATCGTGGCCTATAAGCCATAATCGTGGCTTGCTTAAATGACAACCATGCACACTTTGTTTTTCATATGATCTTTTATGCATGTGACCTTTAGGTTCCCAGTTATTTTTCTCACTTAAATTAACTCATAATTCGAGAAAATTGTGAAGGGTTTCATGATGCCAATTTATCGAAATGTAAGTGGATTAACACTTGAACTCTTCTATAGTTAATTATTCGACTTACGAACCTTTCCATAATCAACTATTGTGTAATTTGTCCCTTCACCATCCTATATCCCATTTGGTTCAGAGTATAGGCTACATGTCAACTCCCAGTAGACTGAGGATGTCAAATCTAGTCTAAGTGATGTTAGTTCTTGTCCTTAGGATCTCATTACTCTATATGACATTGAAGACTCTCTTTATGATGTTGGATCGGAAAATAAAACATTCAAGGTTTGGAAAAAATAGAAGAAAAACTTTTTTAGAAATCAAAACACAGCTGAAGCAAGATAACCAAATCAACATGCCAAGCTATACATGATACGGTATATGGAAAACAATTATCATAAGAACAAGATGGAGATTATATTACCGACTCCTTTTATTATAGCTTTAACTCCTTGCTATGCAATCCTCTCCTTCTGTAACCTTGCTTTTGAATCCTTTCCTTTGTCAATGTATCCTCTTATTATTGTTGTATCCTCAACCAATCCAATTTACCACTTGTTCTTCTTGGACAACTTGGTTAACAAGATCCTTTGGTGGGAAAGGAGAAGAAATACTTGGAAGAGATTTTTCTTAGAAGAAAGAAGCCAAAGATGAGACACCTCTCATGCAAATTTTGGCTAATGCATGCACGAAAGGAGAGAGAGTCCAAAAATGCCAGAACAACTCTCTTACACCTTGTTAATTTCGGTTATACATGAAAAGAAAGAAGAAGTGGAGAGCATCCAATGCATCACTTCATTCTTTAATCAAACATAAAGAAGCCATTAAATGAGACTCTTCTCATTTGTTTTAAGATGGCTATATGGAAAGACCAATAACCTAAAATGACATGTCAATTTTGGTTTTAGTGATGAAAGAAGGAAGATGATCTATCAAATGCACCTTTTTCATCTTTAATCAAATGAATGCTAAAAGGTTAGAATACATGCTGTCATTAAAAGACAACCATTAAACAAGATGGTATTTATCATGCTTTATCATCATTAAATGGAATAATGATTACCATTAAACCATTTAATGGTAATCATTACTCCATTTAATGATGATAAAGCATGATAAATACCATCTTTATTTAGCAATTCAATGCTAAATGAGCAGCTAATAAAACTAAAATTTCACCTTCCACTTTAAGAATTTTATTTTAATTTAGTTAATCAAATTAAACCAAATTCTCGCCCATTTCTAAATGTTCATTTTGGCTTCTAATTAACCATTAATTAGTGCAAATCTAACATTCAATCATTTGCTTTAAAAACTCCATTTATATTTCTTACTTTGCTTGATAACCTTCCTTGAAGCCAAGTGGGGAATCTTATTGGACTTAGATAATTCAAGCTCCAATATGCCCATAATTAATTTAATCTCATTAGAATTAATTCTATCTTATTAACTAAATGTCATTCAACTAATTGTCCCACTAATGACAATTAGTTGAACTCTTGAATTGCTAAATATTATGAGAACACATATCCAATTGCAAACCTTATTATAAACCTTATTATAGTCATCCGCACAACAAAGGGTAAAATAACCGTTTTGCCCTTATATTGATTTTTCCTTCTAGATCTCCTGTTTTACTCTATATGGCGATTAACACACAAGATCTCATCTTGGTGTTAAGACTTGATGGGTAACTAGTCCATCAAACTCCTGGCGCCAGTTTAATCACGAACCTCCATAAAAAATCTAAAAGTGATGATATCACTATAAACTCTTTTATTTGAGTGAATGTTCCCTAATATATGTTTCAATTGGTAATTCCAACATGCAGACACTAGATTAATACTATGTAAAAATCCATTCCTATCATATCAATAGTTATAATGAAACATATATGAGTTCACGACTCATCAAGATTGTGGTCCGTAATAAGCAAATGCTAAAATTTATATTTTAAGATTAAGGTAATGGCCTACTTTATTCAATAAAACATACGTGATCCCATATTCATTTAATAGTGCCATTATCGATAGTCCACTACTATCATGATATGAAACTCATCATTATCTTGAAGTAAACTCCTTTACTTATATGGAGATAAATCGTAACATTATAGTATAAACCATAATCAAGCGACCAACTTTATTATTCAACTATGAACCAATTAATTTAGATTCTAACAATATATATGTTTATTATACATCTTCATGTATATGTATATTATTAACAAAAGAATCTTGGTTCCTTAGGACTAGTTATATTATACTTATTCAAATAAATCCAAACTCTTTTGTTTTGTTAATAATAAATATTTTCATTACAAACCTGTAACTGGAAGAAGATTAAGTTACAAGTAAATATAGTTTCTTTCTAGGGCACTATATTTGCATAACTCCAACATCAGATTCTATTATAAGAAGGATCCAAACCATCAAGAGAATCATAAAGAAGATTGAGTCTTGCGATGGTGGAAGTGGCAAAGACGGAGATCTTACAGTTGCTTAATGTCAGTAACTGAATATCGATAAAGGCATCAGGTTGATACTTGCTCCTAAATCATAGAGGCACTTTGTGAATTCAAGGTCACCAATCACACAGGGTATTGTAAAACTCCCATGATCTTTTAGCTTGGATGGCTTCTAATTAGTGACTATGGAACTACAGGTGTCAGTTAAAGCTTTCGTTTGGTTCTCTTCCTATGTACGCTTTTGTGATAATATGTCCTTTAAAAAATTAGCATATTTGGGCATATGTTTCAAAGCATTAACAAATGAAAGATTTATTTGCAACGTCTTTAGTTTTTCAACAAACTTCACAAATTGTTCATCTAATTTATTCTTTTACAGCCACTGGGGATATGGAACTTTGGGTGGCTATGATGGAGGAGCAACATAAGGTGGGTACTCGCTCTTATTCACTTATGTCTCCTTCTGTTGGTCTTTCTTAATAAGAGGAGGGGTTGTAACTTTCATATTTGTGGATGGTTCCAGTTCTTGCCCGCTTCAAATTGTTATAGCTTCAACTTGCTCCCTTAATTTTGCTTCAGAAGTGCTGGGGAGATTCCCTACATTTTGTGCAGACAGAGTGTTTGTAAACTAGCTCATTTGAACCTCTAAATGATGTATAGAGGAGGTGTGATTTTTTGTTACTTCTTCGAATTTGCCTGCTAGATTTTTTTATGCATCATCTATGTGACATCCTATTACCTATGGGAAGGTTAGAATAGTAAATAGGAGTGTTCAGTGAGAAGCAAGAGATGCATTTTTATGTTCATGCATAAAATGGTATACATATACACATGAATAGAAATATTGTTTTGCACATGAAATTAAGTGTACATGCAATCATGAATAATTCAGGGTATAATCGGATTGAATTGGGATTTTTGGAAAATTGTGATATTGGAATTTAATTATATTGAAATTATTATTGGTTAGTAATTATGAGATTTATGAATTTTGGTGAACTTAGGACTTATTTTGTAATTTATAAAGTATTATGGAGAATAGGAAAAAGAAGAGAAGAAATCAAATGAGGAGTTAGAGATAGTTAGATTGTAAAGATGAGAGTTAAAGGGGGTTGGTTCAAAAGAAACTAAGTCAGAACTTAGACCTTAGGAAAGTGACAAGTGTAAAGTTGTTTTTATTATATGTCAAAAGTTTGAGTAATTCAAGAGTTAAAAAGGGGTTGGTACTTTTCCTAACTTCCTTCCTTGTTATCATCATCTCCAAATTTCTTTCAATACATAGAGTTTTTCATAGAACTCCTTCTGAGAGTTAACTCTGATTCTTCATATTCCTCGTCATTTCCTTTACTCCAAAAGCGTTACTTCTGCCTTAAGAAAGACTAGAAGTTGGTTAGTGTTCAAGAGGAGTACGTGGTTTTGCATGAAATTAAGGAGTTGGGGATAGTTGAAGATCTTGGAGTTTTGAACAAGAAGGTAGTGAATAAATTCTTTAGCATTGGAGATTTTGAAATAAAATTGATGAGTTACTTTCATCTGCATGAACATGGCATTTTCGTATAATTATATTCTTGAACACTGTGTTAAAGGGATGAAAATTTGGGATTAGGGTGTTATTCGGGTTTTGATGGATTATTAGTGATCAGGTGTTGTGAGATGGTTCTTGGAGTTGAAATAGAAATAAAATGATGTATAAGATTAGTGTAGAGAGTTAGATATAGAAAGGTGATATGCTCTGCTTCTTCACTGAGCATGTATGAATACATAGGTGTTTATATGAGAGTTGATGAAGACTTAGAGATGTCTAGGAGCATAGACTTATCATCTGTGGTTGACTATTCTATCGTTTGAGTTGACCACATATCGTCTATGTTTTATCGTCTATGGTTAACTATTCTATCGTCTAAGTTGACCACATATCGTCTATGTTTTATTATTTGTGAATGACTATTCTATCGTCTGAGTTGACCACATATTGTCTGTGTTTTATCGTTTGTGTTTGACTATTCTATCGTCTGAGTTGACCACATATCGTCTATATTTTATCATCTATGATTGACTATTTTATCGTTTGTGTTGACCACTTATCGTCTGTCTTTCTTCACTTCGTCTTCCCTTTCATTTGTGATTCGTCTGTTTTGTGTTTCATCTGCTTTTTGGAATCGTCTGTTCTCTGCTTCGTCTATCTTTTGGCGCTGCATCTATCTTTTGGTGCTTCATGTGTCTTTTAGCGCTTCCTCTGTCTTTCGGCGCTTTGTCTATCTTTTAGCGTTGTGTCTGTCTTTTGGCACTTCGTCTATGTTTGACTTTGCTATCATTTGTGTTTGACCTCCTATGGTATGTGTTCCGTATCATCTATGTTTGACTTCTTATTATCTGTGCTTGGCCTTTCATCTATGTTTTGCTTTCATCTACGTTTTGCTATCATCTGTCTTTTGAATTTTGTCTGCCTTTAGAGACTTCATCTGTCTTTTGGCGTATCGTCTGTCTTTTACTTCCGTCTGTGTTTTACTTCGTCTGCCTTTGATATTTCATCTACCTTTAGCTATCGTCTATATTTTGAATATTCATCTACTTTTTATTTATAAGATCAAATTATACGAATTACACTCTCTGATTTAATGTAAATAGCAACCTCGAAAGTCAGAGTTTGGAGAGAAATCTGAAATGGCTCATTAGGTTATGGAAATAGATTCAAATGGGATGTTGAGGTATAAACCCTACGAAAAATGCTAGTTAAGTGAGATTTGATATTTGACTGTGGTTGTGATAACCTAGATGGAAGGACACTCGGGATAGTCATGAACATGCATTGTACATAATTCGTTCCATATATGTGCATTATTGAACACGCATAATTGTGTAGATTGTAATATATGTGTATATTATTTTGTTATAGAGGAACAGTCGGAACGTCAACTTCCAGACGTTGCCGGCACTTCCAAGCATTAGCTTCGGGAGTAACTTGTCAGTAACTTAGACGGTCTCACTTAATTTTTGGTTGTTTAAATTCTCTTGAAATGACTGAATAAATGTGGCTTGAATGTTGATTCTAGATATGGAGGTCTGATGATTGTGATATTGGATTGTGATATTGAAGTGCTACTTGTATGTGAATGAGATGAAATAAATGTGCATTTGATATGAGATTGTCATTTGATTCTCAACGAAAGTTGAATGCCGGACTTAGGTCCGATGACGGAAATTTTGTTTGAATATTCATATAAGATTGTGATATTACGAGAGATTCATAAAATGCATGCTCAGATAAAGGCGTTGTGACTTAAGTTGCCATTATGAAGCGCTTCCATGTAAAGTTATGCTCCGTGATTTTTCTAATTTTGCACGTAGAGCTATGCTCCGTGATTCTATCTGATTTAGCCCTATAGGCCGATATCTGTATATGTCTATGATAGGTACTCGGTCACAACAATAACAAAGAAAGTGAGTCTCATTTGTATTGCTGATGCATGATATGAATAATTATAAGTGTTAAATGTACAATGTGACATGATTGAGTAAGTGTATATGATCCAATATGATTATATGTTATGTGAAATAATGTGATGCATGAATTGAGTGAACCATGGATGATGGTTACCTCATTGATTTCACAAAACTCATCAAAATTGTAACGTTATCTTTTCAAGACCGAGAGACGACTCTATCGAGTGAGAGGCTCAACATGATTTTGGCAAGAGAAGTTATGGCTCAAAGGTCGGTCAGTTGGGATTTTTAGGCAGAACCGATAGACTATGTGTATTTTCCTCTTTCATGTAGTAGTTTTGTACTAGGTTTAATGATGTACATGTAGTAGGTGCTGAAAGATACAATGT
Source organism: Erythroxylum suave (assembly GCA_027563595.1). Lineage (NCBI taxonomy): Eukaryota > Viridiplantae > Streptophyta > Magnoliopsida > Malpighiales > Erythroxylaceae > Erythroxylum > Erythroxylum suave. The sequence goes on along the minus strand of JAOSBN010000006.1, from coordinate 7,480,934 downwards.
AAACTTTTGATCTTGCGTAATGAAATGAGGAAAATGTTGGGTTTTAAAATATTGTGATTTTCATATGGTGCCTTATAATGAATAGTGATATGATGCCAGGTGAAGTTAATGTAGTGATCGAAAGTAGCGTGCCCTTATCGTAGGATATGCACCGGAATGACCTTCGGGCATCCCGGCGTGTACCCTGTGGTAAGGGGGTGCTACATATAGATGACATTAGAGCATGGTTGGCATCTTTTGGGACATATAGAACATTAAGCACGAAATATCGTTAGAAGTGCAGAAAAATGATTGAATTTTATTGTTGTTATAGGTCATCCGTTCTAGGTGATCAAGTTGAACAACCAGCTGACCAAAGATCGGTAGGAGCCAATAAAAAGTCCTCGGTACCTCGATCTGAGGAGATGCCTCCAAGAGTTCCCGAGAGAAGGGAGAGGAGGTATGATAGGCTGCAGAAGCAGGGGGCTGTGGACTTCTATGATAGCACAGACCCTGCTGAAGCTGAGGGATGGTTGGAAAGGACTGAGAGAGTTTTTGATCAGATGGCTTGCGAGCCTGATGAGATGTTCGATTATATAGTGTCTCTCCTACAGGGTCCAGCTTATCAGTGGTGGAAAACTGTTCTAGGCAGTAACACCAGGCCCTGCCAATTAAAGTGGGAAGACTTCCTGAGGGTCTTCAAGGAGAACTACATGCCTAAGATCTACTTGGATGGAAAGATGGAAGAGTTTCTGGGTTTGAAGCAGGGTAGGATGTTAGTGGCTGAATATGAGATCTGATTTAATGAGCTGATGGGGTATGATGCTGCTTTGATTCCTACAGAAGAAGACAAATATAGGAAGTTTGAGAATGGACTTAATATGGAGATCAGAACAAGGTTGACACAATCAGAACTAGGTACTTTCATGGAGTTGAGGGCTGCTTCGATTAAAATTGAACAACTAATGACAAAGAATCAGGCTGAGATTGGACCCTTGTCCAGAGGGAAGAGACCTAGTGAGAGTCAGGGCAGTTCTGGTAGGAGATTCAGTAGGCGCCAAAACAGCGGTTTCAGACCACCAGTTGGATTAAAGCAGTCAAGATTCAGATAGAGGGGTGGTTTTGTACAGTCTGGCAGTGGAAGAGGTATAACACAGAGTCAGTTACCCCAGTGTGAGCACTGTGGGGTGAGGCATGGTGGTGTGTGCTCGAGACTATCCGGAGCTTGTTTTAGATGTGGCTCTTTTGATCAACGGATTAGAGATTGCCCCGTCATTGCTGGAGCTCAGTCTGGGATGAGCGAGGGATTTGTGAGTGAAGCTAGTGTCCAGTAGAGCAGAGGTAGTGGGTTCGGACAGAGAGTTCAAGGTAGAGGCAGAGTGAGTGCTGGGAGTCCTTCTATCAGGACTGAGGTCCGGAGCAGCAGACCACAGTCCCAGGCCCGAGTCTATGCTATGACCAGGCAGGAGGCTCAAGACTCTCTGGATGTGATTGTAGGTGTGCTTCTCATTTATGATTTTGAAGCTTTTGCACTGCTAGATCCAGGGTCCACACACTCCTTTATCGCACAGCATTTGGTATGTATGCTACATTGTGAGAGGGAGTTGTTAAAGTATGGGTTAAAGGTGAGTACACCAATAGGTAGTACTACCAAGATAGGAGAAGTTTGTAAGAGATGTATGATTAGGATGATCAAGCAGAGTTGGAGGCAAACCTGATTGTATTACAGTTGAGGGAGATAGATGTGATCCTAGGCATGGATTGGC
>JAOSBN010000006.1:7461776-7479089 GCA_027563595.1 Erythroxylum suave | reverse complement strand
ACACTTTTTCTTAGTCTTAAAGAGAGAATTTGAGGTTATTCAAGAAGGGAAAAAGAAAGAGGAAGGGAAGAGCTTTCCATAGAGCCAAAAATCTCATTATTTGGTGAAGATTTAAGGTAAGTTGATTTTAATCTTTTGGAGTTATGGAAGATTTTTGGTTCATAAAGCTTAAGAAATGTATGGGTTTAAGTATTCTAGGATCAATTTTAGTGGATGTGCTTTATGAGTTCTCAAATTTGAATTCCTAATAAATGGGAATTTTATCCTTTTATGAAGGAAATCAAAGAGGGGTTCAAGAGAGGCAAGGGGAGCAAGAGGACAGACATCCTTAATCCTTTACCTAAGCAAGGATTTCAAGGTAGGTTACAGTTTTATGATTAAGTAATAAACCATTAATGTGTTCTTTCATATAATGGAAATAAATGATTTCAACTACTTCATGAACATACTTTATAACTCTTTGAATGCTTTAAAAAAGTGTTATGTGTTTGGTATGAGCTTATTGTGCTGATGATTTGTGACAAGAATATGAAAATGATTTTTGAAAATATATTATGTTTGAAAAAGATCAAGTTTCAAAAATCTGCCATTTTGGGCAACAAGTTTGCAAGATTATGAAATACATGTTATGTGGGTTTGGTTTGGTCCATTCTGTTGTCAAATGCACTTCGACTAAAGGCTTCTCCCGCCTGCTCCCTAGTGGCATGGAGCTCCTTCATGGACTCCCTTATGTTTACGACTACAAAAAAACCACTAAGTAGGGTTGTGCTAGTTCGTTCTGTTCACGACTTCATAGGACCATTATATGGAAATGTGTTAGTTCGTTCTGTTTATGGACCTTCCAGACCACTTTGATGTGCTTATGTGTTAGAAAGTTTGATGCATGCATGGTTTATAAGTGCTCATGAATTGTTTGATAAAATGAGAATTTTGAGAAATAAGTATTTGATGATTTTTCATGCAAAATCACTATGGTTTCTAAAATGTATAATGCAATGAGTTTTGCAAATGGTTTTTGCTTGTTTCTCGATTATAAATCTATTACCCACGAGCTTTAAGCTGTCCCATCTTCAGGTGATGAGCAAGAGTTTGAGTAAGTCAAGAGTCAAGGCATCACTCCAGTCTACATACTTTCTTTTGTATTTTTAAGTTAGAATTTTGGGAATTCAAGACTTTAGCCACATTTCAAGTCTTACTAGTTCAAGTGTATTTTGTATTGTGGCTTGAAATGTCAGTAAAGCTTTGTAAAGACTTCTGCCTATTAATATGAATGGAATGTATTTTGGGTTTGTTATGACCACTGTTAAGTTTTCACATTGCATTTGATGATCAAATGAGTTTGAAGCTTTGGGAAGTATTTGGTGTTTATGTTTTGTGTATTTTGTCCTTGGAATTGAATGAATGAGGGTGGTTGAAGAGATTTAAGTTTGTATTAAGTAAGGTAGGTTGCAAGAGGTTTAGGATCTGCTTCAGGGGTTTTCGCTGCATAAGAATGAATAGACGCAAGGAATCGTCTGTGATGACATCATAACACAGACGCAAGGGAAAACACATATGAAAGGAATCATCTGTGATGACATCATAACACAGACGCAAAGGAAAACATAGACGAAAGGAATCGTCTATGATGATGTCATAACACAGACGCAAGGAAAAATATAGATGAAAAGAATCATCTGTGACGACGCCACCAAAACACAGACACAAGGAAAACACAGAGGAAAGGAATCGTCTGTGATGACGTCACCGAAAGACAGACGCAAGGAAAGACAAACAAAGTGCAAAAGATAGATGAAGCGCGAAAGACATATGATAGGCAAACACAGACGATAGGCCAAACACAGACGATAGGCAAACACAGACGATAGGCCAAATATAGACGAAGTTGAAAATACAGACGATACAAAGAAGAAGTTAAGTCAGTACGTTGGACAAATACTTAGTTGGAGTTAGTTATAGAACTCAACTAAATAAGGGTTTTCAACAAGAAGTGGTTATCAAGGATCAAGAAGTAGTTAGAGACTTAGGCTATAAGTACTAGTCATGGGACAAAATGTTTTGAAGAGGTCAAGATGAAATTCCACTTTGAGGATTGGCTGGTGTGGGCTTGCCACCTTTGTGGGATGCTCGTCTAGATGTCACTTAGGACTTCGGACACGTGACTCGCAAGGGCGGGGTCGCAACACGTAAGATATAAATTGGTGAATTGTTAGAAATACATCTCTAGGTAAGATGTAATGATCTTGATGATGTAAAACAAAGTATAAGAGTAAATGAATGTGTCTATTGCCCCACTGAGCTTTATTTTAAAGAGCATTCTAATCGTGTAAGGTATCATAGTAACTAATCTTACTGAGATATCATGAATATTTGAAATTGATCTTATTAAGGTATGAGGAATGGCTGTGAATCAATGATATAAATAGTTGATCGATAAGGATTTCGTGAACAGTATAGATAATGGTAGCAAGAAAGCTTCTTTCAAAGAAGACTTTCCTGAAGTAGATCAAGTAGATCAGATAGGTTACTTCTAAGAATGAATATTAAAGGAATTAGAAGAGAATGTTGGAGTCCTATTTCTGACTAAAGCTCAGACATAGGAAATTGAATATACTACAGAAAGAGTACGTATTTTGTTTGATGAAAGCAGTTCAACTATGTTAATAGGTTCATAAATTGGAGATGATATTGATACTATTGTTAAAGGAACTAAGGTTCACTGGGTACTCTGTATTAACATATTTAGAATGTACAAGTTAATTTTGATAGTTAGGTTTAAAAAATTGAGACTTGTAAATAAATGGAAATATGTGGGAAAACTAGTACGAATGGTCATACATTAGAATAAGTTGATATAAATATAAGGAAATCGAATGAATGGAGAGAATCCTTCGAGAAAAAAAAGGAAATCGTGAGACTGAGAAAAACATAAGGTAACATTACCTCATTTAAGGAATTAGCTACTTAAGAATTTTGAGAATTAATTGTGGGTGCTTTGGGTTAATTGTGATACCTGTTTGGCTTGAAAAATGTCTTAACAATGTTTATGACATTGATGAATATAGTAGTCCAACTTTAATTGGATCAATTACTGACTGTGAGCAAAGATGATATTTTAACTATATTCGAAAAGTTGAGAAGAGCATTTTAAACATTTGAGGTTAGTCTTATTTATCATGAGGGAGAAACAATTATATGCCAAGTTCAGTAAGTGTGAATCCTAGCTTGATGAAGTAATATATTGGGTCATATAGTACCTGAATATGGAATATTGGGAAGCTGTAAAAATGTGTCATTTAGATGGACTGATAATTGCAAAAAGAATTTTTGAAGAATTAAATCACAGAATAATTTCTATACTGGAGTTAGTTATTTAGCTGGAATTTGAGATTATGTAGTATATAATGATGTTTCCTACTAGAGAGTAGGATGTAATCTGATGCAGCCTAATAAAGGGATTTTATATACATCGAGATAATTAAAGTCTTGTAAGTTGAATTATTTGATACATGACTTAGAAATTGTTGCAATAGAAATTGCTTTGAAAATCTTAAAGACATTGTATGTAGGGCGAAACATGGAAACATTTCAGAGTTATACAGATCATTAAAGTTTGAGGTGAATATTGAATTAGAAAGAGTTGATTATGAGACAGGGACGATAGATATAATTACTTAAGAATTATGATTGTACAAATTAGTATTATCCCGTAAAGCTAGTGTTGTATTTGATGCATTGAACAGAAAATTCAATGACGGTGTAACACAAATTCAGATATCGAGGTTACCAAACCTAGTGCAATAAAGAGCGTAGAATGATTGAGTTGAAATTGGGACAAAATGAATTGTTATTAGCTACATAGAATTTAAGATCAATTTGCATGGAAGGATTAGGAAAGCCCAAAGTAAGGATTCATAAATTGTAAATCTTATTGAGAAATTGAAAATGAATCCAAATTTTGAGTTTGATTAGGAAAAATGATATTTTATGATTGTAGTAAAAAGTATGTGTACCCGATACAGTTGATTGAGTAAAGAGAATATCAGATAAAGCACAAATAGCAACCTATGCTATACATCCTAGTAGGAATACGCTGAAACAGTATTTAGTGGCTAAGGATGTAGGAGTAAGTGACTGAATGTTTGATTTGCCAATAGTCTTAACTATTGGAGATATGCTTAGAGCTTATATCTTGGAGTTCCTAGGAACACAATCATCGTCATTGTAGTTTTAGTATGACATTGTATGATTGAGAGGCTGAACTTGGAATTGTATGAGGCGTTATACGATAGAAAAATTTGTCCCCCTTATATTGGGATGAAAAAGGCCTAAGAATGGTTGAAGGCCAGAATTGATTAGAGATGCTGTTGATAGAAAATAAATGATTCAAGAAAGATAAACAAGTTAGGTGGATCAACACCAAATATAGGGAATATAGAGAGATAGATAAAGTGTTTATGAAAGTACCACCTTGGTAAGGTGCGCTAAAGTTCATTAGCTTCTTCAAACCTCTCCTCACAGTTGGAATAGGAATTGAATTGAATCAGGTAAGCACAGAAGATCGGTCGATGACCTTGCCCTCCTCTCAACTCCCAAGTTCTTCCTCAATTGTGTTAGTTGGTTGATCGGACGTCAACTAAGCCTGAATTGTATTAGTGCATATGAAATTGTTAAGGAGAATAAGACCATTGACTTATGGGTTGGTATTATCCATAAGATGTAAAAGATTCATACTGTGTTATAATTGAGTATGTTTAAAAAATATCGGTGTTATTCGACATAGGTGTATTAACACAGAAAGTGAAAATTTCAAGTAATATGAGAAATATTGAGGAACTAGCTAAAATAGTGAGATACCAGAATAAGCAATTGAAAAATCAAGTAATTCCATTGGTTGTAGTCATTTGGAAGAAATTATTAGAGTGATAAAGTTAAACGGGAAACGGAGGAGCATTTGAGGAAACAATACCCCTGCCGAATAATCAGATAAGGATTTAGAGGACGAAACTTATTAAGGAGGTGAGTTGTAACATCTCATTTTCCCATGTTAAGGGATAGAACCCTATAATGTTGTACATGAGAGACAATATTGAGAAGTTAGAAATTTCGTTTCATTGCTCAGGTATAATATAGCATACAGACATATTTGAATACTAATTTTTGCATACATTAAAATGATTGTACATACATTCATTGACACGTTTTGATTATAATTGATTTTTAATATGATTACGATATGAATAGTGAATATTTTGCCTTGAAAATTGATTTGGTAAATTAAATTATTGATTTAGAATTTTTGGTGAAATTTGAGAATTTTATGAAATTTTGGGTATTTTTAGACTAGAAAAAAATGCCAAGTGGCAGAACAATTGGTAAATGGTAGTAGAATTAAGTGTCAAATGACAGTAGAAAATTTTGATAAGTGACTTTAAGATTTAATGACAAGTTTCATAGAAAATTGGCAGACAATTTGGTTAGGAATTGGAGGATAAATGGACTGGTTATTAAAGATGGCCTAATGAGAACCACAATTTGGTGACAAGTGGCAAGTGACAAGTGTCACTTTCCATGTCACACACTTTACTCATGATATTTTCATTGAAAGACCATCTTCTGTCTTTTATTTGGTTAATCCATATTTTCTTCTTCTCTTCTTCTTCGTGATTGTTTTCTCTTTTCTTCTTCATTTCCACGACATCTTTAATTCGCGCCATCGTCAATCTTACCATCATGTTTCACTTTATGCTTCAAGATCCTTGCTATTTCTTCATTTTGTCACTAAAACAACCACTGCACTCCACTTAAAATATTGATGATCGCATATTATAGAGGAGCTAGGGTTTCACCGTAATTGAAGAAGCTTTTATCTAATCAAGTAGGTAGTGTATTATTCTTCATGGCTTGTTTGTTAGACATGTTTCGATGATAGTTTAAGAGGAGAAATGATTATGAAAATGATGTTGAAAAATATATGTAACATAGGTGGACAATGGATATCTTCAAGGATGGTTTAAATTTAAGCGTATGTAATTATAGTTTGAGACTTAATGATAATGAAAATGGTGTATGAGAGTGTGCAAAAATGTAGATGATTGAGTGATGAACATTAAAGAACAAATATATGTGTATATGTTTTGTTTTCGTTTAATTGATAAATAATAAATCATGTATTGCTTTATGGATTGATAGTTAAAAATGGTATTAGAATGAGAGTTAAGAGTTGACAAAAGAAAAGATAGGTGTGTGACCTAATTTGGGTATGGGATGAGGGTAGTAAATTAATGGATGAATACATATATGTTGTATTCTATTTTTGAGAATGTGAAGACTATAAATTGATGGATGAATACATATATATTGTATTTTATTTTTGAGAATGTGAAGATTATAAGTTATTATAGTGATGAATTAGAATGAGGTTAAAGCCAAAAAAAAGGCTAATGTGTGGTCTCGAAATGAGAAGAAATAAATGATAGTCAGAGATAAAGTGAAGTTGATAAAGAAGGTGAATGTATATTGAAACAATGATGAATATGTGGACATATTTGATGGTTTATTTTTGTGGTTATGATTAATGACCTTGTATAAATTGTTTTGTGAATGCTTTAAATTGGTATTTGAGCTAGAAATAAAGAGGTGATAAATCCTAACTGATGAATTATGGAAATGAATTGTTTGATGCATTATGAATGTGATATATTATGGAAAGAGATAGGATTTCATGAATTATGAGATTAAGTTGGAAATGATGAACCAAATGAGTAGAGGTTTGAGAGTTTAATGTAATCAATTTGGTAGTTGAGTTAGCATGAAATGATGTTGCATTAGTATATATGGAATCTAGAAATTTTAGTGTGAATTTGATGTAAGTATATATGTTAAATTCATGTGAATGAAGGAAGAATGTGTAAGGCATGATTGTGGGGTAGTCCAGAAAATGTTTCTGTCACTATTGTGGTAGGACCACCATGATGGTGTCAAGTCCCAAAAGTTTCTAACATGATTGTGGAAGGGACATTGCGACCGTGGGCCGACCTATGGAGAAAAATAGTTGTCTTTTGAGTGATGTATGAACCAATCTTTTGAGTGATGTATGAACCAATCAATGTTAGGGTGCTTCCATATGATGTATTTATGCTTAAATGAGATCTTGAATGAACCTGGTTGATAATGAATAAGGTGATTAAAGTGAGTAAAGTGTATTGGGTACTAAGAATGAATGAAAGATGATGTTAATTGATTATGAGATGTGATTTAAGGAAATATACCCGAGATTGTTAATGAACATGCATTATAAATAACACATATATCTACGTGTATGATTAAATATTAATGTGATTGTGCAATATAGTAATGTGTAAATGTATGTATTGCATGATATAGAGGAGCAATTAGAGCAATCATATCCAGATATTCTCAGAACCTCGAGGCAATAGGCTAACTGAAGCAAACTGTGAGTAATCTAAGATGGTCTCACACTGAATTATTATTTGTTTAAATTATGTATTAAATTGTTATGCGATGTGAATGTGTTGATTCCGGACATTAAATGTCCGAGGCATTTGATGCATGAAATTGACATTTGAAGTACTCATTATATGTGAATTTGACTGAATAAGTGATACTTAACTTAACTATTGAATGCAGGATTAAGATCTGATGATAAATGTGAATGAGAATGTGAATGTGAATATGAATATAAATGATCGAGCACTAGAGATTGATTGATTGTATGTGATGCATTTCATTACATGAATGCACGATAACATAAAGGTAGTTGTGAATGGAGTCGCCAGTGATAAAGAGTTTAAAACTCAAAAAGTAGTAAGAGCCTCTGACTCATTATGTATAATGAACCCTGTATCCCTGATAGATAAGGGACAGTTATTAGTAAGCCCGGTTTCTACAATGGATACAGGACAGTGAAAAAGAAACTCGGTCACAACAATATAATAATTAAATGTGAGTCTCGAAAGCATTATATATACATTTGATATATATGTTTTGAATAATTGCAATGTATTGTTGAATTGTGTTGAATGAGAAATGTGAAAATTATGAAAAAATAGTTTTGTGATGCCACATGATGATAAATGAAATGATGTGAATTACATGGTTATGTGAATTCAATGGAATTATGTGTCATGTGATATAAGTGAACCATCGAGGATGGTTAACTCACTGAGTTCGCAAAATTACTAAAATTGCAACGTTGGCTTTTCAGGCTCAGAGGAGATCTCCAGTTAGACAAATTGGAGTCTAGCCACTGCATTCGAATAAGGGATATAGGTCGGGATTAATTTACATCTGTATATGTTTTCTATTATTTTTTTATTAAAGAATGTATTATGCAAATATTGTACCATGTGTATCTTAATAATTGTGTTTTGTAATGACTTTCCAAATTGGAAAGGTTTGTAAATGAGATTGATTAATGAATGTAACAACAATTGTGATTATGGTGTTTATGAATAAAATTGACTAAATTTTTTTTATGGTTTTTTGATAATGTTAAAAGAAATTTGCAATTAGTATGATTGTTTAATAGTTTTAGCATGCCACCCTTATAGAGTATGTTCTCAAATAATGTTGGTGTGCTTAGGAATATGCCCTAAAGGATTGGAGTGCTACACTAGCATTAGAGACTCAGACTTTATTACATTATTTAGATGATCATTTAAGATATGGTTACGTGTACATAATGAAACAAAATTCTAAATCATTGAAAAGTTTAAAAAATTTATACTTGAGATTCAAAATTAAAAGTATTAAAACACTTAGATCTTGTTTTATTAGTGAGTACTTAGACTATGAGTTTCTTAATTACTTAAGAGAGAATAAGATTCTCTCACAATGGACTCCTCTTAGAAATCCATAATAAAATGGAGTGTCTTAGATGAGAAATCATACTCTATTAGATATTGTATGTTATATAATAAGTCATGTATTCCTTTTGTATCCTTTTAGGGATATGCCTTTGGTATTGCTACTTACCCTCTAAATATAGTTCCATACAAATCAATTGATAAGTCACCATATGAGATACAGAATGGTAGTAGACCTAAGTTATCACACCTAAAGATATGGTGGTGTGATGTTTATATAAAGCGTGTAACATCTGATAAACTTTAAACTATATCAGATAATTACAAATTTGTGAGGTATCTGAAAGAGAGTATTAGATATCAAGTTACCATCCTTTTGAGCAAAAGGTGATATGATAAATTCCTAAAAAGAGAATTTATTCTTAAGGAAAATAGAGGAAGTGAGATAAAACATAGAGAAGCTTAATATCCACAAATTCATAACTAGAAGTTGATAGATATATTATAAAACAAAGGGTTCAAGAGACACAAAGTCCATGACACACTAGCAGGATACATCATCTCCCAATTATAACATATTTATATATTAAAAAGGGTAAAGACAATGTATTGCTCATAGATGATGAGGTTACCACTTTTGAAAAAGCAACATTAGACATTGATTCTTTAAAATAACATGAAGCCATAAGATCTAAAATAGCATCTATGTACACTAACCAAGTATAGAATTTGGAGGACGCTCTTAATGGTATTGTACCTGTAGGAACCAAAGAGAAAAACTGATATAGATAGTAATGAACACACGTATAAAGCAAAGATAGTGGCTAAAGGTTACAAAAAAAAGGAAATTGATTTTGATGAAACCTTTTCACTAGTAGTAATAAGGTCTCATCTTGACGTATTATTTGATATTATTTCCTTTTTTGAATTTATTTTTGTGCTTAAATGTTAAAATTAATGTTTGTTTTGTTTTAGGAGATGAAGAGTAGAGATTGCATCAAATTGTGACATTATTGGTGATAATTACAAAATTTTGGAAAATTTTGGATGAAGTGAATAAAATTGATCATTTGAAGAGTTAAGAGTTTGATTGGCAGATCCTTATCGTGTAGGAATTGGAATTCATTTTAGATAGACATCTTTACAAGCTAGTTTTAAATTAGGAGGGACGTTCCTCATAATTCAAACAGGTTCTCGCTTCTTATGTTTTTTTGCAATTCTTTATCTTTCTTCTATTTTTGTTATTAGAGTAAAAGCCATGTGTGACTAAACTTATTGTTCTGATTCAAGGGGATTCGATATTATAGTTGTAACCTTGTGAGGTTTTGTGTTCTTAACTTTTATTTATGTTTTAATTCAAGTATTTCTTGTTTTAAGTTCTCATATTTTATGAATGATTAATATTTGATTAATATGACAATTAAATTTAATATTGATTATTCTATTGCTATCAAGAATTTAATGATTCGTAATTATCAGGAAGAATTGGTACAAGTAGCAAATAGGTTATTTATGAATTTTTATATTTAACTTATGATAAACAAGAAAACTAAATTGAATAGTTGCAGTTGTCTCGATTATTTAATTTAGGGTTTAGTCTTTTTCAAGAAGCTTATTGCTATCTTTTATTTGATATGGAATGTTATCGCTCCCAGTCAATTGATGATAAGTTTTAGTTTGGATGCTGGTTTTGAACCCATTAATTTAGGAAAATTTGAGACTTATTACAACTATCCTAATATGTTTCAGACTAACTTCTTAAATCATGAAAATATTCGTTTTAAACCAATGATCAATGTTACAATTAGATGAGATCTTTCCTTTGAATCAGAGTTTGGATATCTTAACTTTCTCACTTTTATATTTAGTTGATTTAATTTGATTTGTTATTAATTTTAGTTAATCAGTTACTTAAACAAAATTTATCACTTGAAATTAAAAAACTAGTGCTTAGTTCTGATAGGTCCCTATCCTGTAATGACTAGGTGAGCTACCTGGTACTCTACAGCGGCTCTCCAGTCAATATCCAAATTAGTTGGAAAGTTCCTGTAAAGCTAAGCCCCTTGTTAAGGAATAGCTTCAATTCACAATAAGAACTGTAAACAACGGAGTTTTGTTTTTCAATTTATTAAAAATTTTAGCAGCCCAACGATTATATTTTGATATCCCAAAAATTTCAAAGTCCCTGTAAAAGTTCAAAATACTTCTATTATCACATCAATTTCTCAACTCCAAAATTGTGGACTTCAAATCCACTCATATACAATCTCAAATAGTTACATCAATAAACTTTGAAAAACTAAAACAAAGTCATGCATGCCATTTCAAAACCTTTATCCACATCCATCTTTATATAAATGTACTTTCCAAAACATGTTCAAAGATATGCAACAGTTCTAAGACATATGTATAAGTTAAAAATGCCTACACAGTAGCACTTGATGCAGTTGACTACTTGTGAAGTGGAGTCCCTATTACTGATGCCTCTGAGCGTGCACCTGGGAGGTTTTATTTTAAAATGGAAAATAAAGGGTGAGTTGAACGAGCTCAGTGAGTACTATTGGTTTCAAATAAAAACATTTATACAAATATTAACCTCTATAAAAGAAAACTATTTCTTTTCTTTTCAAATAATAACTTGTAATATCCCATTTTCCATACTAAGGTTTAGAACCATAGATTTCCATAAATGGGAAATAACAATGAGAAATTAGGAAATACGTTTCATGTTGATGCATAATATTAGCACACACACACATGAATTTGATTTTTACACATATTACAATGACTGTTCATGCACTCATTTGACATTTTATGGGTATAAATGATTTTTAAAATGATTATAATGTTAATTGTGGATTATATTCATTGAAAATTGATTTCGTGAGTATAAATATTGATTTAGAATTTTGGTGAAAAATTTAGGAAAATTCTGAATTTTAGGTATTTTTGGACTAGGAAAAATGCCAAGTAGCAAGAATGGTAATAGAAATAAGTGTCAAATGGCAATAGAAATAATTGACAAATGGTTTTAAGATTTAATGACTAGTGTCATAAAAAATCGAGAAACAATTGGATTAGAAAATGGAGACAAATGGACTAGTAGTTAAAGAGGACCTATTGGAAACCATAAGAGGAGGACATGTGGCTAGTGATAAGTGTCATGCCACTCGGCACACACCTTACTCTTGTTACTTACAATTGCAAGTCTATTGCTCATTTTTTAACACTTTTCCAAATGCTCTCTTCATTTTCATTCTTCTTCTTCTTCTTCTTTACGATTTTTTCGCCCATCCCATGTTGACCCTCACTATCATTTTTCATCACTAACTACTTCAAAATCCTTGCTATCCCTTCTTTTGATGAAACCCACCTATTCTACCTTGGTGAGATGATTATTGTATGATGTTTTAAGAGCTAGGGTTTACATGAGTTGAAGAAGCTTGGGAGCTAAAACAAGTAAATATCTTGATGATCTTATGGGTTATGTTAAAGAGAAATATCTTGATGATAGTTGGAACTTGATAGATCATAAAATGGTGATGAACATATGTTAAAATGTGAGTGACGAAATGAGCATATAGATTGTCTTGTTTTTGTATGTATGATGAATAATATTTCATAAGTTGATATAGAGATATTTTTAAGATAGAATGATCACTAAAATGGTGTTGAAAGAGTGCAAAAATTTTGATAATTAATGGATAATTGCATTCTCTGTTTTGATGTATAATAATGTGGATTTTGGTAGTTGTCATAAAGATAAACTAGAACGAGTTTAAATTAAAGAAAAGGCAAGTGTAGTGTCTTGAAAGAGCAGAAATAGGATGATAGTTTAGAGATAAAGTGAAGTTGATAATGAAGTTGAATGTGTGCTCAAACATTTTTGAATATATGGATAATTAGATGTCCTGTTTTTGTATATAAGATGAACAATGATTTATGATGTGTTTCAAGAATGTTTTTGAGTTGGAAATGAGCTGAGAATAAAGGAGAAATGAAATAGAAACGATTAATTGAGCGTAAGATGGTTTGGTTGTAACATATGAGAGTTAAAAATCTAGAAACATAGACGAAAATAGTAGGAATTTTCAGAACTGCATAACCCACGATCGTGGGAATGCATCAACGATCGTGGGAATGCAAGAAAGTGCTGGAAATGTTCTATGGAGATAACCGATGATCGTGGAAGACATCCACGATCATGTGAAGGGTTATTGACGTGTATTCTTGTCTTGTATACAATGTTTGAGACAACAAATGGTAAAGTGTTTTGCTATAATGCATTTAAGCTTGAATGAAGCTTGAAATGATTTTAATTTAATGATGGATTAAGTGGTTAAATGTGTGATATATTTAGGGTGACAATTGATGTTACAACTTTAAAATGAATTGTTATACATCAAATGTTAAAATCTGGAAAATTTAGTATAATAAGAATGAAGATGTTCATATGATAGTAAATGTGGTTCAAAGGAGATGAGTAAGGTATATTAAGTAAAGATGAGTGAGAACTTGGATATTATGTCATCATATAAGGCTAGAATAATATTGTTGAATGATGGATTGATGAGTTTAAAATAATCAAGATACATACACAAATGAAGTTGTTTAAATGATCAAGAGATGTGGTTAATAATAAATGCCCAGAATAGTCAAATTGAGCATGCATTGTACATAACACAAATGATGTTGTTTAAATGATCAAGAGATGTGGTTAAGGATAAATACCCGAATAGTCAAATTGAGCATACATTCTACATAACACATATACATATGTGTATGATTGATACTTAGGTAATTGATTAGTAATGTGTGTACAATGTGTGTATTACTTCAACATAGATACACAAAAGTGAAATTCACCGTCCAGACGTTTCTGGACCTTGAAGGTAAATGCTAATCTAGAGTCTATTGTGAGTCAAGCTAGATAGTCTCACATTGATTGGTTATTTTGTTTAAATTTCTGTATTGAATTATTATCGATGTGAATGTGTTGATTCCGAATAGTGACAATCCAAGCATTTGATGAATGAGATTATCATTGGAAGTGCTCACTGAATATGAATGAGAAAGAAATACGTATAGTCAATATGATTGTTGAATGTCAAATTTAGGTTCGATGAAAATGAGAAAGTGAATGTGTGTACTAAATAAAAGTGACTAATTGCATATATGTGAATTCATACATCTCATTACATTGAATGCATGATTAGATAAAGGTAGTTGTGATCGGAGTAGCCACCAAAAAAGAGCTTAAAGCTCAGATTGTGTAAAGAGCCACAGGCTTACTATGTATAATGAATCCGGTATCCCCAACAGATGCGGAACAGTTATCAATGAGCCCGATATCCACAATGGTTATGGGACAGTTAAAAGACACTCGGTCACAGCAAAGTAACAACTAAAAGCGAGTCTCATATGCATTGCAAATATATAAATTGTTGTATATTAAATGTATGATCAAAATGAGTTATATGAACTATTTCGAAATTGAAATGAGAAATGATGTCCAAAAATTTGAATATGTGAATTGTTGTGAATTACCATTGTGGTTTATATGGGTGAGCCCATCGAGGATGGTTCGCTCACAGAGTGCACACCAAAATTGCAACGTTGTCTTTTAAGCTTAGTGGAGATATCCAGTTAGATAAATTGAAGTATAGCCGCTGAATTCAGAGATGACCTAAAGGTCGGAATCAATTTACACCTTCATATGTTTTCGTTATTTTATATTAAAGAATGTATTTCACAATTACTATACAATGTCTATGTGAATTCTATAATGTAATGATTGGAAGTGTTGTGTAAATGAAATGGTTTAAATTGAACATTGATTTGTTAAGATGAGCTTAAAAATGAAATGGGCTAAAATGATTAGTAGTTTGTTTAAAAATGTGTGTTTGAGACTGGTGATAATTATGAAATAAATGGGAAGAAAATAATTATTGGTTTTCTGAATATTCGTGTGATGCGTGAAAATTTTGCAATGGGTGGTATTGCTTGCCTTAATATGCCACTCTCATTAAGTTTGTTCTCGAATACTGTCGGTATGTTTTGGGATATGTTCTGTGAGGGTGGGGCATTATATAGTTGGTATTAGAGCCCTAGTTTAGGTATCTTACGTGGACTCTTTTTCAAAATATGTGTTAAGGTACATACCTTATAACATATCATAACATGCAGTGGCAACTGATCCCCAGTCTGAGTCTTATTTACATAAGTCACATGCATAAACATTGGTTAAGATTTTGAGTTATTGGAAACACTGAGAAGAACAATGAATTGTTAGAATATAAGAAAATGAAAATTTTGGATATCTATAAATAAGAAATACTACATGGTTTGATATGTTAGACACGGACTCAGTGTTTTTGTATTTATGGATGTATCATCGAATATGATATCAATATTATACTATGGATATATATATTTGGGTTGATATATTTATGGATATATATATTTGAGCACAATGAGTTACTGTTGATGCCTTTTTGGGTTGATAAATGCCCCGATAACATTTATGGCGTTAATGTCACGACCCAGAACCACATCGGGCATATGACAACCATCGCATACCTGGGTTAAGAATACTCACGGTACCCTTAACCTGACTATACAAGGCTAACCGAATATCAATCTCAACGACAAATACAAATTGTTATATGTAAAGTTGTTTACAAACCACAAGGTAACCAAAAGTTAATTTACAAAATTTTAAAGCATATTGACATAATCATTTTAATAAAATAGTAAAATGGTTAAAAAGTTAAACGGTAAATTAGTTCATGAGCCACTATGCAACTCAAGTACAAAACAGAAACTACCCACGTTCGGTAATGTCTCAAAACTGTCAAAAGATCGCACGATTTACTTAGAACTTCAAGCTCATTAAAATCACCTGCATGGTTAGAAAGTGGAGGGGGGTGAGTATACTATGTACTCAGTGAGCAGGAAAAACATATGTCATGAATAGAATTTGATACATACCATGACGGTATAGATAACTCATAAGGTGAATATACAACACATAAAAACACACAGGCCTAGTCTATGACTCAACGTATACTAGTTAGGAACCATATACGTCTAGCCTATTAATTCACTCATCCGGTTCTAGGTCCAATACAAAACTTCATAAAAACATCACATGTATAAATCAAATCTCGTCAGAAAAACAAATATCAGGAAAACATTCATGTGTGACACCACTAGTCTGCCAAACTAGCATGCACACCAACCAATCCTCGGTGTTGGCTCAACTTCATCCGTGGTGAGATCGGATTATAGTCGACAAGGTCATCATGAGCATCATGTCCCTAGGTGATGACCTTGTCGGTGTCCAAACTCTAGGTGTGGAATCACCCGCAAGTCCCGTAGAAAGGTGTCAATACCGGACTCTACGTTTATGTATTAGCGTCAAGGGTACGGGGTTCGCTAAATCAGTTGTGGCCAGCACACGATTGGCCAATTGTTTCCTCACCAATCAAAAAAAATCATAAACAAATATTGAATAATAAAATCAAATAAAGCACCATACCTTTATTTATCGATCCAACCGATAAAATGAAACTTTGTCATGGCTCTAAGCTAAAAGAGAACATAAACATGCAGCATACATGATTTGATTATGCATATGAAAATTTCCAAAACATTATCTCATGAAATAAAAGTCAATTTTTGTACTTCAAATGCATAGTTGTTCAAAACAGTGTCATTTCATAAATACATAAGCGTATTAGTATCCATTTGAGATGCAATTCTACTAAGCATTACCTAGGTTCAAAATTCACATACAAGTCATCATACATGTCTTAGGATGATCTAATCCCATATGACAAATATGGTTTCCCCAACTCACCTGAAAAGAAGATGTGCACTACCTTGCCTTAAAAAATCCTCGATACGAGCTCCTTCATTACTACCTCCCGAGCCTTTATACATAAAAAGACATACCATGAAATTATTACTTAAACATAATTTTTTTTATATAGTTATATACCATCATATAAGTGTATAAAACACAATATCATTCCCTTTAAGCTATAGGATTTGACCATTAAGCTTCTCACATAGTTACTTCTTCACCACTCACATTAGCTTCTCTTTTGCATTTTCTAAGGCATTTAATGCCTTTAACCCAATACGTGCTCATTTCGAAACATACTTAAGCACATCTTTATCCATGTACATTAGGTCATTACTCATCAATCTAAGCAACAATTCAAGGTTACTCTAAGTAAACATGAAAGCCTCTTTCCAAAGCCCACCATCAAAATCCTCAAATCCTAAGCCAAGTTCACTTAGGCATTTTATCAAACACCTAACGTGCATAACTTTCAAGTTATATTTTTAAGACTCTATCATAGTAATTAATGCTCCAATCTTGTGATATAACAAGCACTTCCAAAGAACAATACATTTCACCACTTCATTAACTCCAATTCCCCTCATTTAAGCCATATTCATCATAATTATACCACTC